>PVKA01015478.1:0-49970 GCA_004027165.1 Ctenomys sociabilis | reverse complement strand
TTTATACATTTATGCTTTTCTGCTGGATGGTTAAGACCTAGGTAGATCCAAACTTATATACCAACACATGTACTTTATATTTCCTATGTGGTCATTGAAGTCTTCTCAGGGTTTATCTTGTAGTCCTGTACATTATTCTGTAGTTCCTTTGTCTGTGTCATCCATGTGGATGAGTCACGGTCAATGCTTGACCAGATTGTTCTATAGTGTGCCTGGGGAGAGTCACATGAAGAGAAAACTTTCTGTCCCTTGCTTTTCTATTTGCATTTTGGCTGAGGAATGTCCTTTGAGCCATCGGGTTTCCTGCTTGGTCCTCTTTTGAGCTCAGTATCCCTGCGAACCCAGGGAGGCGCTCTTTATTTCTGTTCCAGTGGTCTTGATTTATGGCATTGTATTTTGTGGTGCTTTGAGGAATCTCTGCTTCTGCTTACTTTATTCCCACTTTGCATTATGTCTGTCCCTTCCAGGGCCCCTAACATACCAATTGTGGCCACTTTAAACTGTTCAACTGTCTTCTCCAAGCTGTATGAGGTCTATCTGCTTAATTTGTTCTCACTGCAGTTTCTCTCTTAGTGTTGCGTCATGCACTTTCTTTGGTTATTTAACATCAGACAAACTGCACTGCAGGACAGGAACAGAATGCTGGGTCTTCAGCGGAGGTCTAGCTACGAGTTGGTCATTATTTAATAGTCCCTGGAGCTGGAGGTGCCGGAGGCTCCTCATCCCTCTGTGTGCTCTGTACCCTCTGTGTGCTCTGTCTGTCTTCCTGCTGCCTCTGTAGCATCCGGAGAGCAGCTCCCTGGGTAGTTGGGGTCTGCGACTCTGTAGGCTATGCTGGACTGTTTTCCTGCTGGATTCCTAGGACTGAGGCAGTATGGTGTGGGGAAGGAGGTGCCTTTTTCAAATCTGTTTCCATTGGCTTCTGTCCCTGAGATCACTTCCAAATGTGCTTGGGCCTTTGCCCCTTAGCTAAGCCAGAGCAGCCAGCATGAGTGGGCTGGGTGCTGCTCTCCACAGAGGGCCTACCATGGAAACCTCTCTGCATGCTTCAGCGGGGTCAATTTCCCACTTTCTCTGCTAGAAACATGAGGGAATCTGTCTGGGCTCCTCACTGTGAGAAATTACTGAATTCTTGGAGTGAAACTCATGAAAATCTGATGTCTTCCAAAGGACAATGACCCAGGTGCCCCTTGTTGACCGACACCCCACAGGCAGCAGTCTGTCAAAGTGGCTGTGAGGGGCCATGCGACATAGGGCTCTGGAGAGCTCAGAGCACCACTGTGTGACACATTTCCCCCCAGGTCCCTGCATGGCACCTTCCCTGAACATACTAGCTTTAGTTTTTATTTCATTTGAAAACATCTTCTTTTGCGAGGACAATGCTAAGAGAACAAAATGGCAAGTCACACACAGGCAAAGCCTATTTAAAAAGCTCATATCTAAACAAAGACTTGCATTCACACATAAAAGTCTATTCAAAATTCAACAATCAGAAGATAAGCAACCTGACCACAAATCGGCACAATGTTCCCTGACTTTTACCAAAGTAGACAGATGACCGATAAGTACCTCAGAAAGCGTTCTACCACCTTGGGCCTTACCACCCGAACCACACTGGATAGCGTGCACAGCTATCAGGATGGCCGTGTTTAGATCAGTGACCAAACCTTTGTCACAAAGTGAATGGGTAAAGAGATGTGAAATGTCTTTGTGATGGAATATTGAACAGCCATAAATAGTGCAGGTGGACGGCGCATGGCGGAGCAGCAGCGAATCACACCACGGCGGTGCAGGGAGAGAGCCAGGAAGCAGTAGGGGCCCTGGATGTCCGACTGCCCGCAGAACCAGAGAAAGTGAAATCCAGTCTATAGCAACAGGAATCAGGTCAGTGACTTTCTAAGGTCTCCCAGGGACAAAGCGGGTGCCAGAAGGACCGTGAAGAGCTATGGGTCACCAGTATGCTTAGCAGCTTAGTGATGGCAGAATTTCAAAGGTATGTGTGTGTGTGTACCAAATTGTGCATTTCAAATACAAGCCACTTAATATTGAAGCATAAGCTTTAATATTAAAACAAAAGATTTTTTACTTTATGAAAAACCACACAATTTCAAAATCAAACACTAAGAGAATAACAATAGCTAATACCCTACGCATTGTTATTTTCAAAGTAGTGGCTCAGAGTACAAGACATAGATCAAATGGATTCTTACAAAAAAGAAACAGAGTTCTTATTGTAGGACTAATATGCCAGAAATACTTGCAAAAGAAAAATTAATTTGTTGTGAACACAGAAAACCAATGTTCACCGGATCCAGGTCTGTGGCACTCCGCTTCTGGGGAGGCCTGTGCTATCCTCCGGTGAGGAGACTGCTCAGGTCACTGGTCATGGTGGTGACAATCTCTGCCATACAGCTGTCAAGACCCAGGGAAAGTAGCTCAGTTGTTTGCATCACACAGTAAGTAAATGATGCCACAGCACATTTACCTGAAAGTATTAATTTCAGTCTCTGCATACCCATAGGTGGGGTTATGTTGAAAGATAAAAATTTAAATCTAAAAATGTAAACATCGGACATCCAAAGGAAAGGAGTAAAGGTAATTAGCATATTGAGTTCATGACTTTTTCAACCAAGGAGGAGTTCACACAGTGGGGCTTTCTGGGTGATTATGAAATAAATCCTCTTAGAAGAAATGTTTGTAAGATGTTTGAAACAGCACAGCTTTCCCCTTTGTTTTCCTGGAAGGAAACCCCACCTTGGAAGTGCTGACATGAATGAAGACTGCTTCACTGCAGACCTCAAGGGAGCAAAGCATGTTTCGCATTCTGGGATTCTGACTTCAGTCCTCCCCCAATTCTGCTTATTATCCTGCAATAAATGAATTAAAACCATCTGATTTAGTCATAGTTGTAGAATGTCCTTATTAGTAATTCCTTTGAATCTTTGTTTCTTTTTATAATCACTTCGTAATGATCCCCCTCAAAGTTTAAATGTCAAAATGAGACGTCAAGTGAGTAATTGGAGCACACACAATAGCTGCCTGTCGAAGCCGGAAATTTCCCATTAGCTTCTTCTCAGTGAACTCTGTGATGGCTTTCGCCATCGCAGGAATGCAACTCTATAAAATACTGAACTCGGATGAAACGGGGAGGGTGTTCTGAGGCCGCGATGGACAAAAGCCTGCCTCTCAAGGACGTGAAAGGCTTGGGATGATGAGTCACCGGAAGGGCCAGCTGGTCACATTTCCTGACTGAGGAGCCACTTCTGCAGGACGATTGCGCAACTTGGTGGCCGCGCAGTGCAGGTACCCACAACCCAGCGGGTGCTGGGACATATGGGGGCGGGGGCGGCAAGGCCGAGGCGTCCTAGGGCCCGGTGTTGCCCCACATGTCAGCTCATTTCCAGAGGAGCTGCTTTCACTCCATCTAACAATTTCCACAAGTGTGAGCCAGCTCAGGGCAAGCGACTCCAAGCCCTGATTGAAGCTCAGAGTGACCTTGGAGCACCCAGGGCACTAAGAATGGGCCACTTGTCCTCAGGCTGGGTGGGGCTTTAGCTAATGGTGACCCTGTAACACCCAGCGGAGCCAAGCCGGCGTGGGGCTGCGTGTGCTGGGCCCACCTGAGCATTCTTGCCAACAGCATAAAAGGAGGACTGGCAGGAAAATGGCTCTGCTGTTTCCCTGGAGGAGCTCATCATGCTGGCTTTCCTGTCACGAGCTCTGCCACGCTCCTCCTTAGAGGAGCTTCGCCCCTCTGCTTCACTGAGTGGCTGTGGTACTCTTTGGGGAGTTCCAGTTCTACTTTGAGTGTCTTCTCCTGCCCCAGTGCAGACCCCTCAGCCTATTGACACGGATCCTCCATCCTGCTGGCGCAGACTTTCCAGCTTCCATCATTGACCTTTGGGCCTTCCCAGTGTGGATCCTTGGTACAGACTTGCATGAGACCTTGTCATGGGCTACCGGCCTCCAGCTGGACTCAGGCGGGACACTGCCTGGGATCTGGGCCTCAGCTGGATTCTTTAGGCCTCCAGGGTATGAGCAGATCACTTCCACTCTTCAGCACTTGACCTTTTGGGTGACCATTATAAAATAAATGCATAAATTATGTGTTTGATATTAAATCTATTTCTTTTTAAACCCTGACAACAGGCTGCACTGGGGTAGGTGGTTTTGCTGAAGCAGGAAAGAGCTATGAAGAGTAGAGGCTTTCCACTGAGATGAGGGTGTGAGCCCATGCCCTCGCACCTGCTTTCTCTTGGGGCAGAGCAACCACACAGAGGCAAAGAAGAAGAAAATTAAATTGTCCTAGAAAAAAGTGGAGCCAGGCAGAAAGCAGAACCCAAGTGCAGGAGAGGCCTAGTGCTGGAGGAGGAGGAGGAGAATGAGGAAGAGGAGGAAGAAGAAGAGGAGGAGGAGGAGGAGGAGGAGGGGACCGGGTGTCCAAGGCCTGAGTCCTGCCACAAGGCAGCCTTGTGGCAGGTGGGTGGGAAGGTGCCTAAGTTCAAGCAGAGGATGAGTGCTGCTATGGTTTGTGTCTGGATGCCCCCCAAGACCTCACATGGTCATGTGGGGTGGGCTTCTCAGAGGGGGCTGAATCTAGAGTTGGTTTGTGTAGTGCTCGGGCTGTGGGTGTGAATGCTATACCACCCTAGGGCAGGTAGCCTGCATGCAGTATAAGGGAGGGTAAGGCTTGTCGCCCTTTTCTCCTCTTATTATGTTTTCTGCCTTCTGGGCCATGTGATACTGCCCCTGTGCCATGTGCCACCCCGCCTTGGAGCCAGCCAACTGCAGACCGACACATCTGCACACTTGAGCTAAACAAACCTTTCCTTCTTTAAGTTTGGGTGTTGGGTCTCTTGTCTCAGCAACAAGAAAAAGTTACCAAGCAGACACTGAGGTTGTTTTCACACCGAGTGGGCATTGTCTTTGCTTTTCTTGCTCTTTTCCATCCTCCTCTGAACTTCTACCCTGAGACATGGAGTAAAACAGGCAGCAGTGCCCTTGCTGAGCTCCACAGCCACCTGAAGGCACCAGCAAGTCCCGGAGCAGGGTTTGCATCAGCAACAGAAATCCTGCCCTGGAAAGGGTCAGGCCCTAGGCTTGGCTGCAAGCTCTGTGCGGGAAGAAGGGCCCTGTGCCACTGTCCTGTGGGCTGCGAGAGCAGCGTGCATGGCTGTCAGTAAATGGCAGAAGTCTAGGTTACAGAAAAGCACAAGGTGCTACGGGTACAGGGAACAGCCCCTGGGTCATTGGTGCAGCCCAGCTTGCCCAGAGGTGGTCATGCCCTGTGCTAAGCTGGGCACAGTGAAAAGCAGGCAGAGGCTCCTTGTCCCCTGAGTGCTGGTGTCCTTGGAGTTCCCATGCTGAACTGTGCAGGCTCAAGGAGGTAGTGCTAGCAGGGGCATTTGGGAGGGGCTGAGAGTTCAGTGCCCTTTTAAGAGATCCCAGATCCTTCCTTCTCCCTGGAAGGAGACATCGTCTTAGGTCCTCCCCAGACACTGCACCTGCACGCACCATGGTCTTGCACTGTGCTGCCCACATGGTGGAAAAGTAGAAGCTGAATGTTGTCCAGAAGTTGCTGGTCCATGGGGTCTTGTTGCAGCAGCCCCAGCTGGGTGAAGGCCAGCACCTACCCAGCATGAGGACTAAGAGGCTTCCCAGGGAACCCGCTTACGCTGAGTCCTAAGGGATTATAGTGGTGGGGTGGTGAGCAAACCCAGGTGAGTGGGTAGCACCAGCACGCATGCGCAGCTAGGGTGAGCAGGATCACACCCGGAGAGAGCGGCAGTGTCTTGCAGACAGAGAGCTGATCGGCTGCAGCTCTGACTGCTGCTCAACACCGTTCTAAGGCACCTAGAAGGCCTAGAGCTGATGACGGATTGGCGAGGACCAGACATCGTGAGGACACAATGGAGAGTGAATCTGGCTAGGCAGTGTGAGATCTGCAGGGGACCTGAAGACAGCTGCTCTTGAGAATTAGGATGATATTTACTCTTTCAGGTTCTTACACTGGGGACACAATGTAACGTTTACACACGCAGGTCTGATTCATTTCCCTTATGAGTATGGTCTCTAGTTGCATCCGTTTACCTATAAAAGCCTCCAGTTTATCTTTTTCATAGCTGTGCAATACTCCATTGTATAAAAATATCACATCTTTTTTATCCATTCCTCAGTTGATGGGCATTTGGTTGTTTCCAAGATTTAGCTATGACAAATTGTGCTGCTATAAACATGGGTGCACATATAACACTGTGGTTTGATGCTTTCAGTTCTTCTGGAAAAAAAGCCCAGGAGGGGAATAGCTGGGTTGAATGGGGCCTCCAACCCAGCCTTTCAAGGAATCTGCACACGGACTTCTGTCATGGTGTGCTGGCCTGCGCTCCCACTGACAGTGGATGAGGGCTCCTTTGCAGTGCCTCCAGGATTTGCTGTTGGCTGACTTCTTGGTGACAGCCTTACTTTCTGAGTATGATGCAATCTCAAACTGTACAAAGGGAAGGAACAATTTGGATGTGGGATACATTAGATATATAGTGGATAATTGCCCTGCTGATTTCTACTTGTCAGTTCAAAAGAAGAATTAATGCTTACAGTTTTTTTTTTTTAACTTTTTAACCAATTATGCATGCTTATGTCTGGTAATATATTTTTTTAGTCATTTTTTATTCATTATTTGGCACAAAGTCTCATTATGCAGCACAGACTCATAGTGATACTTCTGTCTCAGCTCCCCCTGTGTTGGGATTACAGGCGGGTGTCACCACACCCAGTTTTGGTAGCTGGCATGGCATGTGATATGGGGGATCGAACCCAGGTCCTTTGTGCTTGCCATGCCTGGTAACCTGAACAACGAACCTGAAGACAATATGCAATGTAACAACCACGGCTGAATTACTATCTTTTTTTTTTTTTTTTTTGTCTTTTTGAGCCAGGGTCTCACTATGCAGTTCAGGCTGGCCTTAAGTTCATTTTGTAGCTCAGGCTGGTCTCGAACTCACAACAATTCTCTTGCCTCAGCCTCCTGAGTGCTGGGATTACAGGCATGTGCCACCATGCCTGGCTTATTGAGGTTTTTTTTTTTTTTTTCTTTCATAACTGGGGATTGAACTCAGGCCCATGCACTTGCCAGGCAAGCGCTTTATTCCACTGAGCCATCTTCACCTTACTATCATTTTGTTGAGTGAAATACTATATTGTTTCTTTCCTTCTTTCTTTCTTTCTTTCTTTCTTTCTTTCTTTCTTTCTTTCTTTCTTTTTTTTTTTTTTTCTACTTTTTCATCTATTTGTTAAAGAGAGGAATTAGAAGCTCACCTCTGGCTGCACATCCACATCCACAGTTCCTGGTGTCCCACGGTGCTGGCCATCAGTCACAGTCACCTCGCTTCTGTGCAGCTCAAGGGAGAGACCCAGGCCTGTCTCTGTGTGGATGAGGAGGTTGCAGCTCTTTCTTTCTCAAGAGCGTGAGAATCGCAGCTGGACCCATCTCAGCAGCAGTGTAGGTTCTGCCTGGATTCCTGTGACTAGGTCTGGTGGGTCAATCTTTTTGGTTTCTAAACCACTCACTCTTTATTTTGTTGTGCAGGTTAACTGCAAACATTGCATGGAGACATTAAAAACAAGAATGACCCAGTCAGTGCCTCCACCTCGGTGTCCTGCATGAGTAAGGAGCTCTGGGCGGGGTGACCTCTAGGTACAGAGGAAAGTGCAGCTCTGCGGAGACTGGCAGTGAGCCCACACTGCCGCCCTCACCCCAGAAGACCCAAGGAAGGCTGAGTATGACAGGCATGCACGTTGTCTGGGCTGAGCTGAGCAGAGTGTGCAGCACAGACCTGAGCCCTGGTCTGTTGAGACATTGGGGACTTAGACAGTGGGAAGAGATGATGTCGTGGGGGGACATGTGAATGTGGAAGAGTTGAGGATGGATAATCGGGACTGGCACTTTGATTTCTGGAGAAGGTAGAGGAGCTGGCACAGAGGCAGGGAGGTTGGTCAGAAGGCCAGGTATACCTAAGTGGGAGGAGGAGGGGCAGGGAGGCTGCAGGGTTTCCGGGCCAGAGGATGCAGCCCGGGAGGCTCCGTTGCTAGGGCCTGAAGTACCAGGTTCCAGGCCCACTACCGACCTGGATGAAGCTGGTGGTGTTTTATCATTAATTACCTCCTGATGGCTTTAGATTTCACCAGCAAATCTGTTAGGCTTTTTTTCTGAAATACCCAAGCCTACCAAGGCACTGCTGGTGAGCTGTGCCTATGCTTCTTGCTTTGGATATTTGAGAAAATAGCAAGGTCATGTGAATTACATCCTCCAGTTTACGGTGTGAAAAAGCGTTCTTTTTTTCACTTTATCAGTTAATCAATGTGCTAATCAATTTGCTTTTTGTCTCTTTTATAACAGCATCCTACTTCTGAGAGTCTGGGGCAGGAACTCTGGTCCCCTATTACACCCAACTTTCACATGCTGTGAATTGAATGGAAATTTTGTTGGGGATGAAAATCCACTGCTTGAAAGCTTGGTAAATCTAAGCACGCCTGCAGCGTCCAGGGATGGCCAAGGCAGGCGTGGCGGGGTCAGGAAGGCAGAGAGCTCACAGCTGTGTCTCTATCTGATTTCATGGAAAAGTCCTCACAGAGTGCGGTGGGCTGGTGTGCACAGCCCAAGCCCGAGGGGTGGTTCTCTGCTATCGGTCATGCAGGAGCCAGGATCTGGAGGTGGGAGTCGGGCTGGTGTGCGAAGCATCTATCATGAGGAATTCTCAACAATCAGCAGGCCGGGGAGCTCAGCCCATCTGGCCCTGGCCCACACGTGCGCAGGCGCACACTCGCACTCGAAGCACGCTGTCTAGGCCTTCTGATGTGGCTGCCTGCACGCCGGCCTGCGCTCAGTCCACTCCTTAAGATCGGGCATCTCCATCTCCTAATCTCTCTCACAAGGTCTTTCCAGGCCTGCATGGGAACAACAAGCAGAGAGCAGTGTGGCTGAGGAATTATTGGAAACTTTTAGCCAATTATGAGGACTGGTGATAGGGTGAGAACGTTTAGCTCCACCCTCTAGCGGTCTGCTCCTTTTCTCTCTCAGCAAGGCTCTTGCTGACAAGACCTGCTGCCCCGGCCGTCCAGAGCCTGCCCATGAGGGGACACAGAGGCGCTTGAGGGCGGCAGTGCTGCAGCACCACCCCTGGGCTCTCCTGGCTCAGCTATGCTACCCGTTCATGACTGTGTTCATGCAGCCCAGTAATGCGACCTGACACTGGGATTTAATTCCCAGTGTGACACACACACACACACACACACACACACACACATACACACACACACAAAAAAAACCTGTAGGGGCAAGGAGATGGCTCAGTGGAATAAGAGCTTCCCTGGCAAGTGCAAATGCCTGAATTCAATCCCCAGTTCCAGGGAAAAAACAAAAACAAAAACAACCTGTCACTTCCTTTGTGACTCATTTGCAAGTTTGACAGCTGCCCATGTGTTGGAGGCCTGGTCCTGGAGAGGTTGTGTAGAGGTGGTGGGGGCTTCCATGGCAGAGCCCACTGGGAGTGGGTGGGGTCACTGAGCTGCTGTCCCCAGGAGACTCATGCTGCTCCTAAGGGACTCCAGTGAGTTCTTGGGAAAGTGGGTTGTTTTGAAGAGCAACGCTGCTCTTTGTCTCATCATATGGACCCTCTGAATTCCACCCGTGTCATAGTAGAGCCATCACAGGCCAAAGACATGGGGCCACCCAATCTTGAACTTTCAATCTCCAAAACCATAAGGAGATTGAGCTTCTTTTCTTTACAAAGTACCCAGGCTCAGCTATTTTGCCATAGAAAGATGACTTAGAATATATTATCCTTCAACACTACACCAAAAATGGTCTTGGAATATACTGACCAGACTATGGCCCCTTTTTCCAAATCAAGTACGTTGTACAGGGGTTGCATGCTGTGGCAGTGGCAAATGTTACTTGTTATTGTATGGTGACCTGGAGACTGGCATGCCCCAAGCTCCTCCCTAGAGCAGCGGCATACGAAGTCTTGTATCTCACTTGTACTAGCTGGGTGGATGTGCAGTAACTATACACAATAGGGGAGCCAGCCACGTGTGGGGGTCACCTAAGTGAGTTCCATGATTTCCACTTGTGTGTGTGTGTGGTCCTGGAATATTTAAGTGGCTCGTCAGTCACCTTCGAACAGCGGATCTTGTGCACCCTGAAGAGCTGGCCCTCTGCCCCTGCCAGCAGGTCCTCTCAGAGCTGTCCTGCTAAGCCGTATCTTCTGGGTCTCGCCTTGCCCTTAAAGGCAGCATGGTGAGGGAGCTCTCGTTTACAGATTTGGATTAAACCAACCATTAACACAGGAGCAGATTTCAGGAGCCACTTCATTGGATTCACAGCGGGCTCTGGGACCCAGGCTGGGCTGAGAAGGGGAAATGGGGCATGAGCCCATGAAGGTGTATCTCCTCAGGAGGGACTCAGGTTGGCAGCAACAAGCAATTGGCCTGTGCTTGGCTCAAGATCAGGCCTTTGGAGAAATTTTGCCTTTATGTTTATTTTTTGGGGTACTGGGAATTGAACTCAGTACCTTATGTCTGCCAGGCAGCACTGTGTCATTGCACTGTAACACTGGTCTGAGAATTTGTACCTTGTGTTTAGAGACACAGAGAATGTTCTAATGCAGTTATAAAGTCCAAAAATAGCATTTATTTTGAAGATTGTTGAATATGACATGAGAGCAGAATGTATGATGAATGTTTACATTAAAAAACTTATTACAGTAAAAGCCAAATTCACATGAATCACCCTCACTTGGAGGGCAGGTCCCATCATGCTTGTCACTTTCTGAAACAGCCCTGGACATCCTCTTTCATGAGTGTTTCGAGTGTCTTTTAAAGCGTGATCAAAAACTTGGTGAAAGCCACTGCTTCTATCACCCAACAGAGAGGCAGGCAGATAAAACATTGAGTGCATCCTCATCTGTGTTATTCACCAAATCCAAGTGCTGCTCAGCTTCTAGGTCTTCACCAAAGCCACCTCGACTGTGAAAGGCTTTGGAACCATTTGGGGCCTCAAGGCAGCTGCAATGACGTGAACAAAGCTGTCAGATCCTGCTGCCCGTGGAAGGCGTGCTCGGCTGCAGTAGGGAGTCAGAGTTCTCGCTTCCTCCTTCCCTGTACTGTGTTCTCTAGTCAAAGGAAAACTCTGACAAACAGGCCAGGTGCATGCGCAAGTTATTAGAGGACTGAGAAGTCTTGGTGTGCAGATGAGGCGGAGAGTTGTTTTGAAGTTGTTATTTGCTTTTATGGCAAAAGCAAGCAGTGACACAGCACGCTCTTCTGGGACATAACTCCCATGTAGAAACCTTTGGGTCCACCGCAGGACCCTGTGCATGACCTCGGGCCCAGAGTCACAGTGGAGCAGGCGGGGTCATCTGGGGTGCACTGATGGCTGAAGGTCTCTCTGAAGGAGCAGGAGTCCCTGGGGACCCGACCGCAGGGCTGTCTCCTTGTCCAGCCCTGTCTTCCTTCAGAAAGACAAACAAGTTGCAACTGTGTTAAAAGTCTGTTCTATTCAGTGAATGACAGCTCTATTCCATGCTGTATCTCTGCAGTGCCTGAGCCACAGGCATGTCCCAACACTGATGAATCAATGCTTAGCAGCATGCCCTGCCACGACTAGTTTTACACACTCTGAGTGCAGATCCTTGAGCACCTGCAACTCCTCCTTCTGATGCTTTCTGCAGGTGTGAGAGACTGCCTGTCTCAGCAGCTCTCCAGAGCCCCTGTGGGCAGTGGGCATATCCCAAAGGCATGCGCTCCTGCAGGATGAATGACCCAAGAGTGTCTTGGGCACATATTGCCAATGCAAGGGACACATTTCGACGGCATCAATCCAAGGTGACCTGAAATGAAAATTTTCACTCTCCGTAACAGGATGAATTATATCTTAAGGACATTGCCCTCTAGATCCCCTCACAGCCTCATGACTCCAGACCTGCAGGCGGAGGTGACTTTCCTTTCTCTCGGACAGTATGTGGGACCCACACAGACATGTGATCTCGACGTCCTTGCTCAGTAAGGGAGCAGTGCAAGTGCTAAGAACACCCACCAGCAGAGGCCTCTCCTTCTCAGCGCCCCTGGGCTGGAAGTGGCCGAGGACTTGCTCTCTCTGTGCTGCAGGATGGGAGGGGCCTCAACTGTGGCTCCCAGGAGAATTTCCATGCTCACTGAGTCCGCTGGTCTGTCCATCTGTCCTCCCACAGGAGAAGGCGAGAGTTCCGGAGCTGCCTCTCTGTGCTGTTGGAAAGCATTCTGCCTTTGGAGCTTTGAAGTCCTGTGCCACTGCGCTGGCTATGGCTGGAGTGCATTCCATGCGGAGGATGGGTGTACTGCCCAGATGACAGTGCGGGCAGCAGAGGACACCCTGGGCAGCTGACAGGAGCAGGAGGGTGCTTGCCAGATGGGGTTCACGCCATTCTAGATGGTTGTGCCCCCACCCAAGTCTTCTTGCTCATAGCTCATGGCAGAAGGAAAGCAGTCAGGTTCCCTGCTGAGAAGAGACAGGTGGGAAGGGGCTTGGTACCCTCTGGCTCCTCCCTCCCTCTCTCCCTCCCATGGTCATGTGGTCTCTGTCCTTAGAGTGAAGCTCAGCTCCAGCTCCCTTTCCCTGTGCTGTAGGCAACCACCTGCCCTCCTTCAGGAATGCAGCTCAGATAGTCCAGTGAGCATGGCTCCTAAATGTCAGCCCCAGTGGCACTCATGTCCTAGCCCTGGGGACTTAGATGGTCACCTTGGTGGACAAAAGACCCTAAGAAAACACCTTCTTAGATCTGGGAGAGAATCTGGGGTGGCTGGCACAGGCCATGAGTACAGTCACCTGGGCCTCCTGAGTAGACAGCACAGAGGGCAAGCTGTGACCATGGCAGAAGATGCCATCCTCTGGGCCTTGGAGGCAGAGAGAGACCCAGAAACCAAGGAGCAGGGCAGTGGGGATGGCAGAAGCAGATCTTTCCATGTGGGCATTGGCAGAGAGGGGTTTTAGAGTCCTGGTCCCCAGAACTGTAGGAGAGGAAGCGTGTGTGTTTTGGTGCCACTGAGGTTGTGATTCTCTATTACAGTGGCCTTGGGGGTCTCATGCAGTGGGCCAGCAGCTGCTGAGACTCGGGACTGGAAGTGTACATGGCCTGCCCCCAGGGTCTGACCAATAAGACAGAAGTGACAACGTGATGTCCACTCCTAGAAAATACTTGTGAAGAGATGGATCCAGGACTCTCGTCCTCTTCTCTTTCCTGCTCAGTAGAGCACAGGTAAGTTCTGCAGAATTTCAGTAGCTGTCTCGGACCACGGGTGAGGTCCCAAATTGAATCTCTCCATGCTGGCTCAAGTGGCAGGGCTTGAGAGCAGGTACTGCCTGGTCAGGCGGCCTGTGGAATGAGGACTGGAAGTTGGGGCCAGCTGAGGCCAAGGCTGCGCAGTCCTTGCTGACCCTCTGACCTAACCACAGCCAGCAGATAGTAGCAACAGTCCTGAGGAATGTGCCTCCTCTGCTGTCTTCTCTTGGGGACCCTGGGGAGTAGGGCTCATCTCCCTCTTCTTCTCCCTCAGACCACTTGCAGCAAACTGATCACACCCACAGGAACAGGAAGAAGACGGGTTAAGCAGATGGACGACAGTTGGTGGGGTTCACCAAACAAGTTTTGTGGTCTACATTCTAAGATGAACTTGTGGGGATCTTTCCATTATAGGACATTTTAACTCCAATATGTCTCTGGGGCATGTGATTTGGAGTTTAGGATAAAATTAGAGGAGCAATCGTGAGGACGTGTCCTCTCCCCACAGTCTGTCTTTGAAGGTTCAAAACAGTAGATCACGTGGGGCTACACAAACATTTCCATTCTCAGTTCTTTGTAGTTTTCAGGGCTCCTAATGGTGGCTCAGATTTCACGTTTGCTCTTCTTTTTCATCTCTGCCTTGTCTAGGCAGGCACTTCCGTGGGGACACGTCTGAAGCTCTGCACAGGCTCAGCGCGCACCGCCCCAGATGTCAGGGCTGTGGAGTGCTCAGGACGTGCTCTGCAGGGCTAAGCTGCACCTCAGTTTTGTCAAATCCCCGACTTGTATCACAAGAAAGCAATTGCAGCAGGAGTGGGAAGGTTGAGGCAACGATTGGTGCTGTATTCTGTTTTGCTTAAAGGACGGAGCTTTTGATGGCCTTTGTGAGTAGGCGTCCAGGTGCTTTTTCCTTGAGAGGCCTGTGGGGTGGGGCTGACAGTGCTGGACTCTGGCCTGGTCACCAGCACATCCTCCTTGCTGATCGTGAGAGAGGACCGGGGCCGGCCTCTTGGGGCTGGTGCCATGGAGACTTGTCGAGGCGTTCAAGGGGAAGAAGGACAGCCTTTGACTATGGGCAGTTTATCAACCTGTGTGTGACAAAGCCCTGATGCTTGTGCAGACAGACCCTGCTGCCTGGTTCCCTGCCGCCTGTCCTTAATGAGGCCAGGAAAAGGCATGTCTTTTTCCTTTTTCTCAATAGCTTGGCAACCTTTCTTCCAGGGCCAGCCAAACTCGAAGTGCAAAGGGAGGCTATTGAGACTATCTATTAAAAAGAAAAAAGAAAAACAAGGCAGTCAGTGTATTAATGCTGCACAACACAATGGGCTGGCTCGAACATAAGGCGAATATTCCACCCGAGCCTTTTCTTAGCAGAGCCGTTTCGACAGGCCTTCTGGCTGCTGGGTCAGAAGCTGATGGTATCTTCCTCACAATCAAGAGGACACTTCCAAGCTAATAGAGTCATCGAGAGTGCTGGATGTGCCTCTGCAGAGTGTGTGCCGGAGGGGCAGTGTGTTAAATAAAATCTGATATTTGAATTTGCAATGAAGCTGTACTTCTTTTTTTATTTTTTTTTAAAATGAGAATTTAAAAATGTCAAAAAATTAAGAAACAACTCCATCTGCCTACAGAAGAAAACACTTCTAAATGAATTTCATGTGATTTTCATGTGATATTTTGTGTTTTTGAAAGAAATTTTACAAGTATCTTGCAACACTGGGCAAAGCTTTTGTGGGGAGCTTGTCCCTGAAGCCATTCATAGAAAAGTCTGGGGAGCCACTCTGTTTTCTGATGCTGTAACAAAATACCTGAGGCTGCATGACTCGCAGAAGAGGGTTGGGATTCCTTGTGTTTCGGGGTGTAATGTTCAGGGGCATAGCAGCACCTCCGGCAGGTCCTTTTTGCTGTGCCTCAGCCTGGTGGGGAGCTTGTCAGTTGGAGAGACTTGGCTGGCATGCCGGTTCTGTCTTTCCTTCTCTTTTTATATGGCCACTAAGGAGATCAAGTACCCCCAGCCCTCCACCCAAAGGCACCACCCCAAACACTCCTGACATTCACACTTGGGGTGTATGTTCCAAACATATGAACTTTTGGGGATATGTTCAGATCGATCCACCTTGGATGCTCTGTAGTTTTCAGAGGAGGAATTGGACTTCAAAAGCAGAGTATTAAACCTGAGTTTAGTGGGGTCTCAGGACTGCTCTACATGGAGCCCCAAGCCTGTGCTGCTGATCCCTTCTGCTCTAATCTCTCCTGCTTTATGAGATGGGGCCATAACCCCAGGCAGTGACAAGAAAGGGACACAAATATCCCCTTGTTGTCAGCTGGGAGCCTGTCATCTCATGTAGGGCTTTTTCACGTGGTGCCAGTGTGTTCCCGGCCTTGAAGTGTCTCTTCCCAGCACTCTGGCTGTGACCAACACTGGGGATCCATCACCTCCATCGGCTCCACAACATGGGAGAAAAAGCAGAAACTGCAGTGGAAAGCATCAGGAATGAGTGACTGCCACTAGTGTTCTGCAGAATGAAAGAGCATGGTACTATTGAGAACCCAACTCACCCAGACCCCACTCGGCAACAAGCCTGGACCTTCGCCTGATAGATTATTCTGTCTCGGTGGGGAATAAAGAATTAAGGAATATATTTTTTTCTTTCTTTCTTTCTTTTTTTTTTTTTTTGTATTTTAGGGAAGGGCCTACATGGCATTTAGAGTCTCACTACTAGATCAAATTCATAGTGATCCACTTGTTTACAGCCTCTCAAGAGCTGAGATTGCAGGAACATGCCATCACACCCAGTCTCAATTGCCATCGCTGTGTGACCTGGGGACAGGCAGGGCCGGCATGACAGGCCCGGTGATCAAACCCACAGCCCCTATGCTTGCTTGCAGGCACTTTAATCTGCTGAGCTATTTGGCTGGCCTCTTCTGCTTGAATTTAAATGTGAACTTTAGGAGACAATGCAATTATTGTGAATTTTTGGAGATATGCCATGATTTCAACCAAATATACCCAATGCGTGTTTTTCAAGGAAGTCAGTGCTGTCTTGGAGTCGCACCTATGAACCAGAGTGCTGCGGCATGGTGTGGCAGCTCAGTTCTAGCACTGGTTCAAGCCCTGCAGCTGCTGTAATCACAGGAGGATTGATGGAGTTTTTTTCTAATTAAGAAGCAATGACTGCAGTGCCTGAGTCTTGCTGGTAGCGATTACTTGCAGGGCTTCTGTGTCAGTGTGGCATGGCCAGTGCCACCTGCCCATCTGTAGTGAGGTCCTCAGCCTCCACAGAACAACCTGGACTCACAGAAGAGTGGCAGGCCAGCTGCACGCTGTGTCTGATGGACACACCTGTTCTGATGCTCCGAGCAGGCTGGTGACGGTGTTGAGTAGGCTGGAGGAAGCATGAGCCTCCCCTGCCAGCCCCTGCCTGCAAACTCCATGATCAGGGCCTAGTTGGTGTCCAAGTCCTGAGGTACAGGACTGCATCATATCCATCACATCACCTCTCAGACATCCAGCCCTAGAGGGAGGGGAGGAGAGATCTCTGCTGTCCCTGTATTCCAGTAAGAGAACAGAGTGCCCAGGTCCCACAGGGTATGGCCTCCTGGCCGTCTATCTGGGCTGTGTGTTTAGCCCAGGTCAGGGAGGCTGGCAAGGTCTCCATGGGGAATGACAGGAACGATGGTGAGAGCTTTGCTCAGCTCATGGGAAAAACTGAACTGCTACTGGAGAGCTGCCTTTGGCTGGTGAATGAAATTCAAGCCTCCAGGCACTAACTCCTTGTCTCCCCAGGAGACCCGGGTAGATGTGTGTGCTGGAGCAGGTGCAGGTGCCAGTGTGCAGCCAGCCCCACCGACCACTGCATCACTACATCACACATTCCGGGAACCAGCAAACAACACCTTCAAGACATGGAGTATACCGCAGCAGCAGCTGACGATCAGGAAACACTGGCAGGCATGGCTGTGCCACTTGTCTGGGGCCCCTGGACCGGCTTCAAGAGATGAAAACTCTGCCCAAAGCATCCAAAGGAGCACAGATCTGCTCTCCCACCTTTGTGCTTGCACAGAGTTTGGTTTAAGGCTGATTGTCCCCTCCAATTCCACTCCACATCCAGCTATGCAGTCTGAGGCCCACACTGGAGGCAGTGTGTCCTGGGGACAAGACCCTGGCTTGAGCATGGGGACACCCTGAGGTTGGGCTGGGCAATTGCGGGGACTGCCCACAGGTCCCCGTGGTGGTCCTATTTGGCTCCTGGAGCTCAGTCCTCTGAGTTCCTTTGCCTTGTCCCTAGGACCTGGCTCAGGTATCCTAGGACCCCACTGGTGTCTGGACCCCAGCTCCAGGCTGGTGGCTGTGGGTATCAACTCACCCTCTCTCCTGTGTGGGCCCCTCCATCCTCTGTTACTGATGGCCAGAGTCCAAACTCTGGTTTTAGACACAATTATGTAAGACCAGAATGATGTATGCTCTCCCCCCTTATCCCTAGATCCAGCAGCCTGTGGCTTCTGCCCTTCCCCCAGCTACTTATTCCGGGATTCCTCCATGGCTGTGAACTCCCAAGTCGGAAGCCGCGTGCTCCTTTCCAATTTCTGACCTGGCTGAAGTCCTCCTGTCCACATCGCTTCCCACAGGCTACATGAACACGGGCCAGGGCCCCGCTGCCCTTGCTCATCAGCCAGTTGAAAGCACAGCTGGGCTGTGTCCACAAATGACCGGATCATGATTGCACCGCTCTGCCAAGCTCCCTCTTGCTGCCAGGGCAGGGGCGACAGGAGGAGCTCAGCTGGTGTTGGCACCGGGGATCGGGCTGCGCCTCGATCAGTGAGCTTCTGGCTCAGCTTGTCCTCCTCTTCCCCCACAGCTTCAGCCACCGTCACAGATAGAGGAGCAGCCTGGATGTGTGGGAAACAGTGGCAGGACCCCGGCCTGGCAGGGTCTGCGGAGACTTGGGCTCCTCTGCTTTCTACTCCTGGCAAGACAAATGTGAGGGGCAGAGCGAGGACCTGCGGTGGGCATGCTGTCTGCCATTCCTTCTCTGGCTCCCAGGTCACAGTCACAGACACAAGGAACAATTTCCTGCGTCTATCTAATGGAAAAGCTCTCTGTGTACTGAAATTCTGGGGGATTCTAGGTAGCAACATTTACTCTAATTCGAGGCACGGACCTGTGTGACAGCCTGGTGGGTGGCAATTCAAAGATGTTCTCTCCAGGAAAGCCACCACACCATCATGTCTGCACCTTCATGTATTATCAGTAGTTTTAGATGTTCTAATTCTAACTCTGGAAGCCCGGGGTTCTTTTCACTTCTAAATATATAAGATGCTACTATGATCAGAGGAGACTTTTTATTTTTGTATTTTTCAGTAGCTTCAGAAGTCATAACAAAACAAGCTAAGAAGCCCTGTCAGGGCCCAAGGAGAGACCCCCGGCTGGTGCATCAGCAGCATCCACTCTCTGGGATCCCCCCGCCCCCATGGGTCAGAATCAGCTCACTGCAAATGAGAGCCTGACTCACACAGCTCCTCTCGGAGTGGGGGCAGGAACCCTTGCTTTCCCCTCTTTTGGCACCTCACTTTTCTCATGCAAGGCATCCTGGTTTGTTCTGTGTCAGCTTGATGGGGTCACTGGATATCCAGATGTTCACTGGGACATTTTTCTGGCTGAGTCTGGGGTTTTTGATGAGAGTGAGATTTGGATCCAATCTGCAGGCTGAGGAGGCGGGAGGCTTTCCTCAGTCTGGTGGGTCGTGTGTGAGTCAGCAGTGGCCTGAACAAAACAGACCTGAAGGGCAAGTGTGGGATGAGGAAGCAGAGCCCCTCCCCTGGCTGCCTCCGGTGCTCAGCTCTCTGTGAGCTGAGGCAGGGACTGCAGTGCTGCTCTTCCCAGGTATCCAGGCTTCTGCCCTTCACATAGGAGTAAAGCCCTCAACTCTCCTGCACCTGCAGGGCAGGCAACTGCAGCCTCCTTAACATGCGATCCCATTGTTTGTAAGTCTCTGACCTGCGCAGATGCACACGTGCAAACACACACACACATACACACACACTCATCGTCATCGTCATCGTCATCATCATCGTCACCGTCACCGTCACCATCACCATCAGCCCTGCTCTCTGGAGAGCCCTGACTAATCCTCACACTTTGCCAAACACTTTCCAAAAGGCTCCAGATTGAGAGTAAAGGGCCTGAGACCTCTTTATGAGTCATGCGGTTGGGACATCTGGCAGAGCTCAGCCTTATCACTGGCTTGCAGTGACATTGAGGAGAGAGGAGATTTTTCTAGGCCCTTCTCTGCGGCTGTGTTTTGCAAAGAGATTACACTTGCTCAATCTGAGGAATCATATTTACATCCATCATGCAGGCTGGGACGTGGAATTCTTCTGGCCTCTCAGTCTAAACAGTGGCTCAGGCAATCAAAAGGTGCAAACAGGCAGTGAGTGAAGCGGGGAGCACGACACTGTGACCAGAGACCCAAGGTCCTCCTCTTGGTTTCCATGTGCAGATTCCTGCCTAATTACAAAAACTCTGCAAATGTCAGTCACATGCATCTGTTTGTGTAAGTCTCAGGCCATGTGCACATTCTCCCAGATCCCCACACAGTGGGGGCCTCAGCACCAGATGCTTCCTGAGATGGGACAGCTCTGAGCAGAGCTGTGTTGAGGCAGGCACCGAAGGTAGAGCCTGCAGTCCTATGCTGCCATGTTCCTGCTCCACCACCTTTTCTTGCATGACATCACCAGAGCCTCTTTGAGCACAGCCAGCAGACCATTCCAAGTCACCTCAGGCTTTGTGGATACCCCATTTCCTCTTTATAATGTAGAAAAGGATAGCTCCTGGGCTGGGGAAGGATAAAATCATCAGACCTCAAAGAGTTAATCAGTCTGAGTGTGCTGTATGAAGAAGCTCTTGTGGAAATGTGGGTATCTCAGGTCCACAACCAGTAGGTCCCCTGGGTTGCTGTTGTTGTTTGCTTTGCCCAGAGCTGGTGCCTGTGGCCTGCTTCTTGAGGCATGAGCAGAGGCTTGTGAGTAGCATGGTGACACCCTCCATCTCCCACTCATGGGATCTTGGGGCACATGGGACCCGTCTTTCCTGGAATAAGATGCTTCTACCAAAACCTGGCCTCAGGACCAGGCCTGAAAATGTTCCCATCCATTTATATGCTATCTTTTCCTCCCTTTCTGTGTTCATTCCACTTCCTCTTAACTCTAAGAACCTTCTGGACCTGGGGAAGGCCTCTTCCTCCTGTGAGTTTCTCCTCACCAAAAAGGATGTAAGGTCCCAGTTATAACCCAATGCAGGGACCACCTGACTGCATGCCCGTGGTCCCATGGACAAGACCACTTCGCTTTTTTATCTTGAACTTGGCCTCTGCTGTAGTTTGGGTTTGAAATGCCATGTGCTGGAGGCTTGAGGGCAGCTGACAGCTTCAGGAGGGTGCCTGAGTCATGTGCGCTAGCCCACTGTCTGCCTCTTGGCCACTGTGAACCGAGCAACTTTGATCCTCCTCGCCCTTGGGCTGGGACTCTTTTGCCTTGGATCTGGCTAACTGTGGGCAAAACCACAGTTAGAAACTCTGAGCCAAAAGCAATTTTTCTTCTTTTAAGTTGATTTCCCAGGTGTTTTGTCATAGGAACAGAATGCTGACAGCCCTCATGGAGCCTTCGGCCCTCTCTGGAGCTGCAGTGTGCTCCCTGGAGCCATGCCTGCTGGCTTGTGTCCCTTCTGCTTCTGGGGAGCAGGCTCCAATTCTCATACACACCCAGATTATTGTAAAAATCCCAGTGTTCACTCATGGCACCTGTAACTCCAGCATGGCTCTGAGTGTAGCCACTTCATCTTGGAGACAGTTGTTCTTTTAGCTTGAAGTAACAGATTGCACTCATTGAGCAGGCTGAATTTGTCACAAGGTAGACAAGCTTTGTGAGCCATTCTGCATCACTGAAATGTGCTGCCAGTGGTGACTGTTGCTCTAACAGAAGTTTCTAGAATGGTTCTCATTGATCAAGATCTGACCGGCAATCCACCTTTGGAAAACCCTCTCACTTCTGTGTACGACAGAAGATGTGTGTGCTTTGTGTGCATCTCCTCATGGAGCTGCACATCAGAGGTGAGGGCAGGCACTTCAATGTGAGTGATAGTTTTAGTCACATCATGCAAAATGCTGTTAAGTTCAGGAGGCATGGTGTGACCAGACACATTTCCCTGGTGCGACAGACTGTGTGGTCTCACATTCAGAAGACTTTCCTTGACTGGAGTAGTGAAGCCAGGACACCATCCAGCCATGCCAGCTGCTTTGTCCATGTGTAGACGGACACAAAAGGACCAGTTCAGTTTTCTTGACACATAGCTTGAAGAGTTCTGTAGCTGTGGTGTTAATAAAAGTACACATGACATCCTCGTGCATATCTTCCTGAAAAATATATCACAACACTAAGCATTATAGCCTTGTTCTCAGCTTGGTGGACTTGTCAACCACATTGATCTGCAAGGATTGTGTCTCAATATCTTCTGATATTTCGCCAATTTGTGTAGTTATGGTGATAGCTCATTGAGGAACACATGCCACCTTCTCAGCTGTGACCTCTCTAGATGCTCACAACGAATATCCTTGACTGCAGGAGGGTTCAACTCTTCACTAACAGTGAAGGACTTTTTAGCCTTAGCAATGCAGTTAGCCACTAAAATCGATGCTGTCTGCCGACACTTTGATAAATGGAACTCTTCAGTAACTGCTCCTGCCCTTCATGCTCTCTTCTTTTTTAAAACACTCTAAAGGCTTGCCATTAACTGCAAGGTGCTTGGTTTTCATGTGGCAAAGCAATTTGAGCATTTCCTATTTTCAGTGGACAACAGATTCTCACATTTTATAGCAAGTGGGCTTGGAGAATGTGGATAACCTGCTCTAATAATTTAAATAGGTCCCTTGGCATTTTCTTTTAAATACAATTTCCTTTTATTGGAGCTCAGACTCTTCTGCTCCTCCATCTTGGAGTCTTTCCTCATTTAAAGCTCTCCAGAAATTCTGTGGTATGAATTTTGGCTGCAGTTGGCTTGCAGGCTAAACAAAACTGAAAATCAGAGCACAGAGATCAGAGCACAGAGTAGGAAAGAAGTTCAGATGCACCCACTGTGTGGGTCATATTCAGATTAAAATGAATGTCTGATTTCCATAAAATATACCTCCAGATACAGCGTAAGTTTCACTTGATATTTACTGATTGGGTTTTGATATGAGTCTGTAAGCAACTGATCTATTATGGACTCTGTGCAGTCAAAGCTTTCTGCTAAGGTTTGCGTTTGCAGTCTTTCCCCAGCACTGGCATTAGTACCTCAGTTCTACCTCACATCCAAGCTTTAGATTCTGTAGAGGGGAGCACAGCCTAGGTGCCTGCTGCACACAGCTCACCATGGGGTTCACCTCTTATGAGAATCTACTGCTGCCTCTGTTCTGACTGGAGGAGGAGGAGCTGAGGTGGCAATGTGGTGTGGAGTGGCTGTGAATGCTTGTTCTTCTGCCCCATGTGGGGCCTGGTTCCTAGCAGGCCTCGGATGGGTGCCCGTATGTGACATAGGGGCTGAGGGTCCTTGCAGTCAAGGCCCCTGGTCTCCTTCCTCTCAAGATGAAGCTTGGACGACTGACAGAGGATTATTTTCAAAACTGTAGATGTTGGACTTAGATTTCTGACTCCCACCACTTCAAGATCAGGGCTTCCTCTGTGTCTTCAAATTCCCACCCTTTCCTCTCTAGACTCTTCAGGAAGCTTGGCAGAGCAGCTGGGCACTGAGCTCTGCTGCCTTTGCTGCTTCTGTCCATCAGGTGTTGGGAAGTGTTTCCTCAGTTCCTGCTCAGGGAACATGGATACAGAGCATTATGGGTTTCTCGTGTCTGGGAACTCGTACAGGTACCTTGCAGGCACTCTTTAACACTCCTTCTTGGCCTCAGTATTTCAGCCAACATCCCCTGTGGCATTTTCTGTGACATGTTCTACATGAGATCTCTTGATAATCTCTGGAGCACTCCGGCAACACCAGAGAAGCAGAGGAAGCAGGCAGGGCCATGGTAAGTGCTCTAACCTAGTGGGCCAGCTTGGTCACTGCCTCTCTTGCCAGGGGCTCAACCCTTTCATCCTTATTTCTGCATTGGTCATGGCACTCACCATATACTTCACTGGTGGCCCAGGGCTATTGTGTCTTCATGGTAAGTAGTGGGGCTGGGACACGGTAGCCAATCCACAAATGGTATCCACAGAGTCCAGGCCCATAACCCTTACCTCATACCTCCATCTACTCCCCTAATCCATGGCCCTTGCTGCAGGACCCCGAACAGGGCCCCTAGCCTGGTCATGGGAAACTCAGTCCCACCCCTACTCACTCTGTTTCTCTGAATACCCTGGCTGGGCTTCTGAGAGCTAGTGAATCTACCTTGTACTTGTTCCCTGACCAGAGGTTGTAGCATCCTGGCCTGATGAGGAAACTGTCAGGCAGGAGAGAGGCCAGGCCAGTGCCAAGGTGGTAGTAAATAGAGAAAGTTGCATTGGAGAAAAGCAGCCCACAACAGTGGCAGGCAGGGAGCATCCTGTTCCCTGGGGCTTTCTAGCATTTCTAAAGGGGTCTGTCCACATACAGGTCAAGAGTGCTGTGTGTGGAAGGGGATACAGGAGGGATACAGGAGGGAACAGGGTGGGCTGATGGAAAGTGGACTGGCAATTCGGGTAATGACAAGAACCATGAAAGTCATTGCTTGAGTGGGTTTTTAGGACCCTTTGTTGTCTGAGTATCAGTGAGGTGCAATCTTTAACTCAGGGTCTGGCAGTTGCTATGCCCTGGAGTGGACACCTTGACTCAAAGGTGGGATCTGTGAGTCTAAGGGCAAACCGGCCATCTGGTTGAGGGAGTGTTGGAAGCTGGGGCTGGGTCTCAGTGGGCAAGGTCAGGTTGGGTGGCATCAGCAGGGGAAGGTATTCTGTCTCTGATTTGGGTCCCAGACCTCTGTTTACGTGGTTGCCCTGTCACCCCTCTGAGGATCCCTCCAGCCAAGTGCTGGCGAGTGAGGTGAACAACCAGGTTTGTTCTCTGGATGGCCCTGCAGAGGGCTTTGAAGGGAAGCAAGCACACAGCCCAAGTGTGCTTCTGCATCTCCTGACCCTGACACTGCATGACACTACACTGGGAACCCAACTGGTGCCTGT
The DNA here is from genome assembly GCA_004027165.1 of Ctenomys sociabilis. Lineage (NCBI taxonomy): Eukaryota > Metazoa > Chordata > Mammalia > Rodentia > Ctenomyidae > Ctenomys > Ctenomys sociabilis. The sequence goes on along the minus strand of PVKA01015478.1, from coordinate 25,467 downwards.
TGTGAGCTCTGGCTCAGGTTCATGGCCACCTCTGCTGAGTCTGCACTTGAGCTCCTGCGATGGTCTGGGGGCACTGAGAATAGGCACAGTGCTGAGCTGCTAGAGGGGTCAGAACCACAGAGACTGATGGTGCAGAAACCCCATGGATTCTGCACTCTGAGGTGGCCTGGCCCAGGTGCGAAGTAGGAGTCTGGGAGCACATGTCCATAGCAAATTCCTCCTCTATCCTCTCTCAGGAGAGGTTTGGCCAGGTCTGTGGTACAGGGAAAGTGAAGGCCTCACACACAGGCTCAGCTGTCCAGGGCTCCCAGCTCGCCTCCCAGGATGGCATCAGCTCCTCCAGCCCAGGAGGAGTGTGGAGTGGAGCAACCCCTCCCTCTCTGCACCTGGTCCTCATTGTCACAGCTTCCGGAAGGGGGTTCTTCTCATGTTACCAGTCCCCGGCACGCACCCGCAGGAGTGCAGGGCTGTTGTCCTCTGTCACTGGTCAGGACAGCCAATTCCAGTAACTCTCACCCCAAGGCGGCAGAGAGGCCCGAAGCTCACTCACTCATCCATCACAGACTAAGAGGAAACAGATGTCTGCGGTGGTGACTTCGCCTCTCGGCAGCTTCTGGGTGCATTGTGCCTGCTGTCAGAGTGCCAGGCCCTCGGGCTGTCCCCAGGAGGGTGATGGGCACAGGAGGGTGGCCCTGTTTCTTGCCATAAGACCAGCCCCTCCCTTGGAGCATAGCTGGAGCTGCCCACCTCTGTGTTCCCCAACTCCCCATGGAAATTCACACTCGTGGGTCATGCAGAAGGTGTGGGCAGGCGTTCTGATTATTCATTTATAAATCTGCCTGTCCATTCTTTTTTTTTTTTTAATTAAGGTTGCTGCGACCTTCTGATCAAGTGGCTATTTTGAAGGTCTGCACACAATTCAGACTGGACATCATTATGTGATTGTGATTGCAATGACAGGAGAGATTTGAGTGCACCCCTGCCACATTGGGCTCACATCTGCTTCATGCCCCGAGCCCTGGCATGGTCAGCGGTGGGTGGCAGGTGCATCCCAGGCTACTGTACAGACCCCTGTTCCCACCTGGCCTGCAGCATTTGGATTGCACAACGCATCTGTAGGTCCACAGCTTGGACATCTGTGCCTGTGTCTCCATAGCCCTGTCCTTCCCCCTGCTGCACTGATGGCTAAGGCGTTTTTAATCCTGCACATAGAGCCAAGCACTTCCACACCAGCATGAAGGCTCCACCTGGCTGGCTCCACAGGAGCTGAGGTGCCACCTTGGCACTCTCTGTCTCCCACGCTTTGTGTCTGAGCCTACACGGAGAGTCTGTGCTGCTCCGTGTGGTGGACTCCTGGGCCCTCACTTCTGGTCTCCAGACCCGGAAGTCTATGGCCAGCAGATGACAGTGGCCCAGCACAGGAAAGCTGCTGCCCAGAGCTCATGTGGACAGACACTGTGCCGGGTCCTGCTCCCAGGGCTCCAGGATGTGCAGGCTGGCCCCTGCTCTCACTCAGCCCATCTTCTCACGGTCCTCTGCTGCTTCAAACACCCTTCCTCAAACTCAGTGCACTCCAGCTGAGCCCTCCTGGAGGGATGGTGCCATAAGGCAGTGTAGAAGGTGCCAGTAGCTACGACATTCAGTGGAGACAGGGCTGTTCTCTACTGCCAAGACAGATGCCCTTGAGCCTGGGATCCCCTGTGTCCCTTAGTAGGGTCCCCTCACTGCCTGTGAGTGAGGACCCCTGTACTCCAGGCACCCAGGACTGTACCCTCCTCTGTCCCCACTGGCCACCAACCACATGCATGCTGGCCTTTCTGAGCCTGAACTCATCCCTCCCCCATCTGCTCTGCTAGCCCAGAGCAGGGCTAGAAATGGCCCCACGAGCCCCACCCTGTCACAGGTTCAGACCTGGGCTGGGTTTTTCCAGCTCCTTGTCTGGGCTCTGTGTCCTCTGTGCCTTCCTTCTGGAGCAGCTTGTCCTGGCTCCTCCTTCCCACAGGCAGTGGCTGGTAGAGTCCTGGGCATGGAGTGAAGCTGGGTCTCCCTGTGGGCATTGCTGCCTGGGGAACTGGCTGCCTCTCTCAGCCATCTGGCTGGACTGCAGGTCCAGAGCTGGATGGGTCCTGCCCTTCTTGAACACCTGCAGGTCCTAGCTGGCACCTGCCCCAGGGCAGATGGTCAGTGACTGTCAGAACAGAACCCAGCTGGTGACCAGACTAGTCCTGAGTCCTTGAACACCTTCTCTGATGTGGGACCAATGCCTTCTGGGAAAGCTTCCCAAAATCTTCACCTGCCTGTGGGCATCCCCTGTTCCTTGGGTGCCCCATACTGCCTGCTGCTGTTTGGGGACCAGTGGCTTCCAGGACTCACCCTGTTCTGTGCTGTGCCTGTTCACCTTTGCCTTCTGCCTCTCTTGAACCTCTTGCTGTGGATCTTGCTCTCTAGATCTAGAGTCACTTGTCTGGTGCAATTGATGCCATCAACTGGCTCTAGCAGCTGAGTGATTTGGATGCCTGACTGAGCTGTCCCCACATCCTGCCTGTGTCAGTATGAAGTTAGGCCCCACTGGGAGTGCTCACAGCCAGCCCCATGCCAGGTCCTGTGGGGTCTCCCCCGCCTCTTGTAGGCTGCTCTCCACCCACACACCAGCCTGTTCCTCCTCCTCAGGCTGGGTTTGAACAACGCCAGCCAGGGATGGCACCTCTATGTGGATCCTTGTGTTGGATGTCCTGCCCAAAACAAGGTGACCTGGCCAGCTTTAAGCAGTATCTGTAATGTCCTGTCCAGGTAAGGTGTGCTTCCTGGCACTGCCATGGTGAGCATCACAAACCAGGAGGCACAAAGTGACACTCACTTCCGGTCCCATAGTTCAGGAGCCAGAAGTCTGCAGTCAGCGCTGTGCTCTGTTTGCTGTCTGGGAGCATCTGTCCCACCTCCTCTGTGTCCCAGTGCTGCTGCTGACACTGGTGTCCAGGTACACACCGCCCCAGGCTCCCCCAGCTGTGTGGCAGTGGTGTTCCCTGGCCCACTCCCAGTGTGCTGCTCAGATAAGGGCCTAGGAGGGGGTCTGCCTCCTCCCGTAAGGCTCTGCCTGCTTAGTGGCATCTGAAAAGCCCCTGTATGTAAGGTTCCCAGTCGCTGGCCCTACTGGACATGATGTCTAAGGGGCTAAACCTGCCCAGAGCCTCTGTGGCTCCTCCTTTCCTCTCCCCCTGTGGCTCTCCCTACTACCTGGCCTCCCTTCTGCTTAGTTCTGCACTACAGGAGAACCTGGAAACACATTTTCCATGGCCACTGTTTGCCATCATAGCCCCATGTGCCTTCGCTGACGACACTGTGTGTCCACAGGGGGGACATGGATTGAGCTCCATGACCCCTGGCCTGGGCCTTGCCCAGCTCTGTGCCAGCTCCCCCAGGCCCCCTGCCCTAGGTGCTCCTGCTCCTCCACATGCCACACATCTGTCCTTGCATCTCTGCCTCCTGTGTTTCTGCCACCAGGAAGCTCCAAGAGCAGCAGGTGGCATCAGTGTGGGGATCTCTGCGAATCCTTTTCTGGTTTTTGTTGGGTTCTGGGCAGCTACACGAGTCCCTTCCAGCCAGGTGTGCTTGAGGACTCAGATGACAGCTGGTGCTAGCTGGGTGCAAAGGAGCCACACGGAATCCTGCACGGTGCCCCAGCTGGGACGAGAACAGTGGGCAGCGAGCTCCTCCCTGAGCCTTCTCATTGACATTCTTCAGAGAAGAGACCTGCAGCATGTGTCTTCCAGGAGCAGGTGCCCAGTGTTTCAGTGCCAGCGAAGCCCTCAGGGGACCTCCGGCTGGTCTGTCATCTGCCCAGGAAATGCCCCCTCCCATCTGCTGTCCACCCACCCTGAGGCCCACCCCCTCTCTGGGCATGCTGACCCAGGGATGGCCGTGGCTGTAGCTGGGAGCTGGCGTGTTGCTGTGTTCAGGGCTCTCCAGCACCCCCCTCTTGCACAGCAGCGTTCGCTCTCTGAGATCCCTTCCTCCGACTGTGGGTCCTTCCAGCCACTGGGACGGCAGATCTCACGTGGACCGGGTATACATGGACAGCTGTGGGGTGATTTGTGTGGGATAATGTCTGGGCAAAGGGGCAGCTGTAGATTAACACCAGCTCTCCAACAGGCAGTATTATCTCTCAGTTTCTAACTGCCTAGAATTAAAACTTGTTGGCTTCTTTAGATTTTTTGCATATGATAAAATTAATCTCTGTGTATAACAACTTTACCAAAGCAGTCTTCATCTCTGCTCGTCTTTTTGTGCCTTATCTGTTTTTGCTTGCTTACTGTAGAAAGACTGCTTTCACACTGAGTAATGTGAAACATATTTGAAGTATAGAGCTTTCTCTTTTTCTTGTCTTAAGCAAAGTGGAAGTTCCAGCGGAGCCAAACTTACTAGTTTTATTTATAGCATTTTATTTCCTGAGAAAAGACAAGAAAAGTGAGTCCCTGCATTCCCCTCTGCGTCTGGTTCCTCCCAGGCCCCCATCTGGAAGCCCTGGGTGGACACAGAAGAGGGCGGAGTCCAGCACAGAGGGGCTGGACTTGGACTCCAGCTGCAGGTACTCGGAGCAAATGGTTCAATCAGAAGGAGGAGTTATGTCATTCCTTCGAAGGAATGAATTAAACGTGGGTCCTCAAAGGTCTGATTGACAGGGCTACTCCGGGAAAGAGCATATAAAGGCGTGGGCTGCTGCCTGCAGCCAGAGTGGTGGCAACCAGACAGTGTGTGGACCTCGGGCTGTCTGTGTCCTCTGAGCCCGACTTGGAACACTGAACTCAGACCTCACCCAGCTTTTGAGACAGGTAAGGCACACTTTTCAATTTACTAAGTCATTTCAGAGGGTTGTAGCTTTCAGGAAAGGCTCTTGCTTTAAAGGTGGACAGAAAGAAAGAGTGCAGTCGCTTCCTCCTCTCAAGGGTGGTATGGCCTCACGCACCCAGGAAGCTGAGACTTCATATCCTGCGCTGTCGCCCTGAGCTCACGTCCCGGGCACTCAGCTTGCAGTGGCCAAGCTGTGCCCTCACGCCGGCTCTGTGCCTTGGGCTGGGCTGCTGTACCTGCTGCAGGGAGCCTGGGCACACGCTGACAGCGTTGGCTTAGGAATAAAAAGTTTCCACATGAAATCTGTTACTGAGGAAGGACCATGAGAAAGGAATTACAAACAGTCCTCTGAAAGTGTGAGAATCCTCAGGGATCTGCACAGAGATTTCAATTGTAAACACTATGGACAGCTGGAAAAGTGTCGGCTCGGGCTATTAGTAATTTACAGCGAGGCTGTGGGAAGCACTATGCTGCCAGGGAGCAGGGTCGTTTCTAAATATGAGGTGTAATTTGCACATGAAAAGAGAGCTGGCAGCTTGTACAGCGCCGGGACCGCGCTCTGGTCCCTGACCGAGGAGGGAGAGCTCAGGCCTGGGGCCCCGTGGTTAATCACACGACTCTTCACGGGGCTACACAAATACGTCTCAGCGAAGTCATTTTCCACTTTGCTCACAGAAAAAGAATTTTAAGATTCTTCACAAACATCAACTATATTCTGTTGCCCAAAGGCTTCCGAAAGCCCCAGGAAAGTGTAACCACAGGCCCTGGGATGGAACGTGCCAGGGAGAAAGGCTCGGGCTGGACAGCGCGCCTGCGGGGCATAGCTCAGCTGCCTGGCCTCTCAGCCCTGGGTGTCACCAGGTCTCGGCAGGGGCCAGCCTTCCTCCAAGATGAGAGGGGATTGTCATGTGACAAAGGCAACCTCTGACTCTTTGTGACACCCGCATGGTTTTAAGAACCAGCCCTACTGGAGACAGGCGGATTTTGCCTTTGGCAAGGCGGCTCGGTTTGCGCCGCAGCCTGGAGTTCTGACGCTGTACGTCCTGAGCTGCCGCCGAATGGGCGCCTGTGGCGGAGCTCTCTGTGCACAGCCGGCTGCAGAGGACGGGCTCCTGGGCCTGGAGGGCGATGCGCCCTGGAGTAGGGTGGGTGGGCGCCAGGGAGGGCGGCAGATGCGCCCCGTGCTGCTCACTGTGCCAGGCCCCATTCCGGTACCTGACCCTCTAGGAGCTCTTCCTGAAGAGGCGCAGCTGTGGCCTTGTGTCGTTCCCCTGCCCCTGGAGGAGGGCAGGAAGCTCCCGCCTGGTGCCTGTGGGCACCGGCGCGCACTAGCCCCTGGTGACGTGCACTCTTTGGGCGCACTGCTCAGAGCGACCCCTCTGAGCAGGTACTTTGAACAACTCCGGTACTTTCTCCTCATCTGCAAATGAAGAAACTGAGGCAGAGGTGCGATGGGTTGCTGCGGGGGGCGCAGCTCCACCTACGGCCGCGGGGCTGTGCAGAGCGTGCGTTACACCTTGCTGCCTCTGCGCAGGCCGGTCACCCTGCGGTAGCAGCCTGGGCCTATCAGGCACCCCCTCGCCAGAGGGATCAGGAGTCAGGAATCCTCCTGTGTCCAGCTTGCTCCGTGTTTGAGGAGGGAGACTTAGTGCATCTCTCCACACAGAGAAACTTGGATCAGGGGAGGAACTGGGGCATGCGCACTGCACACAGCCCGGCAGCGCGACCCCCACGGGCTGGGGCTCCCACGACCGCAAGGAGTTAACAGCACGCTGGGCTGGGGTCCAGGCCTCCTGACTTCTGGTCCAGCGTCTGCGGAACTGTGCCAATGTAGAATCCCCAAGAACGGAAAAACAGGCCTGCAGGAAAGTAGGAAAGTAGGGCAAGAGCTGTTGCTAAGTAAAATCTTCTGTTTTTCATAAAAATGACGTGCTGACTTGTTTATTTCTAACTTTTATATCTAGTTAATATTGATTCTGCTTAATTAAGTTATGCATCACTGTTTTTTTTTTTTTTTTTTTTTTTTCCTTTGGATATTTACACAAAATGCCTTCACAGAGTATTACACCAGCCTGGATGTTTTCCTGAATCAAAGCTTTTTGAACCCAAGCCCTGGCTACATAGCTTATAAGCATTTACTCCCGCAAGCTTCACCCTTCCCGTCCTTCACTTGCTCAGCTGCAGAGTGGGTCCAGCAATGAAGGCGGTCACCCACAGGTGACCAGGAAGACCCAACGCCGGGAACGTGTAGGTGTTCAGGAGCGCTAGCCCAGGGATCAGGAGCTGTCATTAGGAAAGTCTACTTTGGAAAGGAAGTCTCTCCAGTCTTGTTAGCTCCACGGGCTCTTCAGCTTTTGATCTATGTAGGCGACTACAAATGACTGTGGTGACCCGACCGGGTCAGCACCGGGCCTCCGGGGTGCTCCCTACTGATAAGGCTGCTCTTTTCCCAGGCGGTGAGGCAGGAGGCAACATGCTCCGGGGGCTGGCATTGCTGGCTCTGTGTGCGTGCGCAGGCGCTCTCGGTGAGTGTGACAAGCCCTGGGCGGGAGCCAAGCAGCAGCTGGGCGGATGAGGCATTAACTTGGAGCCATATATCATGGAATGACATAATTTTGGGAAATTTTGGTATAAGGAGGAATATACTCTTAGCAAGAAGGGAATCTTGCTGTGCGAAACTCCACATTACCTACACCCACTGTTTATAGCACCACACATACCTTCTTTTCCTTCTGCTTGCTATCTGCTTAAATTATTTATCGTAAATATTTTCATGCAATGTGATTTTTACTGACTGTATAGTACTCCATCACAAGGAAACCCCAGACTAGGATTCTGTGGACCATTACTTTGTTTGTTAGTATAAGTAAAGACATAAAGAACAAATTTTATTGAGAAAATTAAATTTTTTAAAGAAAGAATGTCATTGTGAATAAATCATCACTAGCACTTTCCATTATTTCCTTTGGTGGAATTGTAAAAATAGAATTGCTGTTTTAATAGCAGTAGCCAAAGGTTTTCACTAATTCCAGTGGCTATGGAGAGTGGTAAAATTCACTATTTTGCCAGCACTATGTTTGGCACAGTGCACTACGCACTATGTTTTAATGTGCCAGCTATTAATTGGAAAAAGTTATTCTTTTATAAAGTTTCTATCCTGTGTATTTTTGACTTGCTATTAAGATTTTGGGGAGATCTGATCACCCCTCTCAGCTGTGTGCTGACCTGAACCCCACTCCCTGATAAGTGCGAGGCCCTCTTTTCACAAAGTCACTCTGATGCTCATATAGTTTGTCCAAGGTTGAAGATGCCAAGAAAACACCAGCACTTTCAGTTCTGCCCTGCAGTTCTGCTTGGGCGCAGGTCTGGGCTTTGTACCAAGGCAACCTGGGCTGGGTGGTGGGAAGGGGCCGCCCTTGGGCCAGGGGGGTCTGGAGGACCTGTGGGCTGGGCTGGCTGCTGGCCTGGGCGTGCTGGCTCTCTGCTCCCTGGTACCTGCTCCTTATCTGTCAGAAGGGGGCTGAGCCCACTGCTGGGACCCGTCATCCCCCTGCCGTGGGAGCAGTGGCTGCATCGCTCATGGCCCCTGCACCCTTGGGAGTTCTGTGCTGGGAAAGCTGCAGCTTGTCCCCTGAGTACTGGCAGCTGGTGACTGTCCTGCTGTGGTTCCTTTGGCAGCTGGTGAGCAGGACGAAGACACCGTCTTTGACCTTTTCAGCATCAGCAACATAAACCGGAAGACCATCGGTGCCAAGCAATTCCGAGGCCCTGACCCTGGGGGCCCTGCTTACCGCTTTGTGAGGTTTGACTACATCCCCCCTGTGAATGCGGCTGAGCTGGACAGGATCCTGGAGGCCATGAGGCGGAAAGATGGCTTCTTTCTCACTGCCCAGTTAAAGCAGGACCCCAGGTCCCGTGGCACGCTGCTGGCACTGGAGGGCCCGGGTGCCTCCCAGAGGCAGTTTGAGGTCGTCTCCAATGGCCCAGCTGACACCCTGGACCTCACCTACTGGACTGAGGGCACCTCGCATGTGGTCTCCCTGGAGGATGTGGGCCTGGCTGACTCCCAGTGGAAGAACATCACTGTGCAGGTGGCCAGCGAGACCTACAGTCTGTACGTGGGCTGTGACCTCGTGGACAGCTTCTCACTGGACGAGCCCTTCTATGAGCAGCTGGAGGCAGATAGGAGCAGGATGTATGTGGCTAAAGGAGCAACCCGAGAGAGTCACTTCAGGGTGCGTACTCCAGGTGGTGACGAGGGGTGGCGGCTGGCTGGTGAGGGAGCACTGGGACAACGCAGCCTGACGGCAGCTTCTGAGTTATGTCAGATGGAGTTCCAACTTGGAAGCAGGCATGGCACACACTCACTTATACACACACACACACATACACACAGAGGGCATACACACTTAATATGTAAGTCGCATGCGAACCTTCAAACCACATATGGGCACACACTCATATATACTTACACACACTCACACATCTCTCACAGACAGACAGACAGACTAGCACGCACCATACTCCATGCACTTGCATGCACCTGCACAAGGTCGATGCATACAACACATCAAACACTGTACACACAAACACCACGCAGCACCGCACACCTGTTTGCCCCCATGCATAGGAGCACCTGTACACTCCCACAGGCACCCAGAGGCACAGGCACACACACACACAGCACAGCTGCATGCACGCTCGGAGCACACCCCTCTCAGGCAGGTCTGTGGGAAGCAGCGCCTCAGTCGTATCTCCCCGCACTGGTTCAGCACGTGGGGCTGAGGTCAGCTGAGGACCCAGAGTCTGTTCTGGGCTTCAGGCAGCCCCAGGATTGTGTGATTGAGACTGAGCATACTCCTAGGTCCTTTCATTGGAAACAAAATTGGGGAGGTCTAAAGCAAGACTCTCCTAAGCCGGAGCTGTTGGCTGACAAGAGCACAGCTCTGCATCCCTGCGGTGAAGCTCAGAACCGGGCATCCCGCACCAGTGGGAAGTCAGGGGGCACTGCTGCACCTGCACTGTGCCCTCCGCTCTGGGTCCCCAGTTCGTGGGGGTGTGTCTCTCCTCAGGAGACACCGTCCTTCAGAATCAGAAGTGAGATCTCTCCATGTCGAACGCTGTGTAGCCTGAGCATCTTGTGAAGTGGGTGGGCGGTGGCTGCACAGCGTCAGGACGGGTTCCAGGTTCCCTGGTGCTCGGCTTGTACTCTGTAGGTTAGGAATGCTAAGCACTTTCAGCTTGTGATGTTTTTATCCACAGTGGGTGTATCTAGATGAAATTCTTTGTAGATCCAGAGGCATCCATACAACGGTTTTCTCCAGGCAGGCCCGTGTTATGTGACAGAAAGACCTTTGGACTCATGGCTTGTCAGAGGCTGCCTCTCTTGTGGTGTCTGGCTCCCGCAGCTGTCTGGTGCTTCCAAGTGCCACCTCAGACCCAGAGCCCATCTCCAAGTGGGCCCATAGCGCTTGCGAGGTCTCAGCCACAGGAAAGGACACAGCAGTCCCAAGTGACATCTGTCTGCGCGTGGTCAGATGACCTGACTCACAGGTCCCCTGGGCCTCCTCTGCTCTGCTCTGTGGAGTGTTTCCTTATGGCAAACAGATTTTTCATATGAAAGTTATATTTTTTGTGACATGTCTAAAAGCCAAGTTTCCAAAGTAACAGAGACAGAAAAACAGATTGCAAACTGCCATTTCTGAACTAGAGGGGACAATAGAGCATTGGAAAAGCCTTGCTTATACATGAAAAATGTCAGTTGTCTTTGCATCAGATGCTCTTGTTTGTGTATTGTCACAGGGTTTGCTGCAGAACATCCATTTGGTGTTTGAGAATTCTGTAGAAGACATTCTCAGAAGGAAAGGCTGCCAGCAAGGCCAGGCAGGTATGTGTGCGGGGCAGATCCCTCTGCTGGCTCTGTGGGCTCTTGGTGTGTTTGTGTGTGTGTGTGTGTGTGCACATGCATGCCTGCATGTGTGTGTGCATGTAGGCATGTGATATCTGAAAATGACCAGTTATCAACAGATAAATTCTGAATAGATTTCAGTAACTCAAAAAGAAATTTTGCAAGTGGAGAACTAAACTGCTGGCATTGCAGAGACCCAACAAATGCTGGCGATCTCACTGGTGTTGCTATGTGAGTCCCCATGTGCTGTGACATCACGGTATTTGTCAGACTTCCTGTCACTGTCCAGGCAGCATGCTGACTCAGCCACACTGAAGACTGGTGCTGCTCTGATCACTGTGAGAGGAGAGATGACCCCACAGGACCTCAGTGCCTCAAATGTCTCCTGTGTGACACTTTCAGAGTTCTCGTGAACATTCAGCTGGAGAGATCAGTGCCCCAGGTTCTTTAAAACAGTCTGTGGGTGGCGTTTGCAGTGGCTGTATGAAAAAGCACTTTCATTGCCCTTGTTTTGCACATAAGGAAGCTGAGCTCAGCTGGATGTGCTATTTCCTGGTTCACCTGGGAGTCCTCCCTTGAGGCCAGTCATCTCCCAAGAAGCCGTGCACCTCCTGTGTGCTTCAGTACTCTAGCATTTTCCATTAGACCACTTCTTCCCTTCAGTTCTAGGGTAGGAAAGCTATAAATTGTTCTTCAGTGGATCATATGCGAGGAATGGACATGTAGGATGCTCTGTCTAGGATCCAGCGATCTACCTGGAATGGGTGCCTGTGGCCTGGCTGTCAGTGAAGGGGCTGCTGAGCCCTGCAGGCTTGCTCTCTGGGGCTTCCCTTCCCTCAGGCCTGGTGGTGCTGAGGCTGGACTGTACCCCGCAGCCTGGCCACACACTGTCACTCCTTGGTTGGGTGAGGCATGGGGCACGATGTGCATGTCCCTGCATTGATGCCACTATTCCTGGGCTGCCTTTGTGCAGAGAGTGGACCTTTTGCACTGCTCTGAGTTACAGAAGCTCCTGCCCCAGACCTTAGTGGGAATTAGTGGGCATGAGGCTGCCAGGGGCCTGGTGAGCCAGCCATTGTGGCCACTAGTGGGGAGAGTCGGCCTTCTCAGCCCAGCACTGCTGCAGTGCTGTGTCAGTGGATGCTGTCTCCCTCCTGTTAACCATGTGCTTGCCAGCAAGGGTCATTCCCCATCATCCCTTGCATACATAAAGTGGACATTTGCCAACTAAGCCCTTCTTCAGAAATCAGACTTGCACAGAAACCAAAATCTACTCTTCTGGGATAAAGATTAATTATAGACCTAAGGGTCTCAGTACTGACCTCCACATGTAAGAATGATCATCAGGTCCCTCGGGGCTGGTGGGTCTTCATGAAGATGTTTCCCTGCCCCTGCAGGGTTATGTCCTCCTTAGAGATTCCCCCACTCTTTCTGGGACATCCAGTGCCTGAGGTGAGGGTGAGCTGTGGCCTCTTTGGCTGCCTGTTAAAAAACAAGACCTTGGCTTGGCCACGGGGCCAAGTCACTGAAGTCTCATAATGGAAAATCTTGGTATAGACCAGAGAAATGCAGAACAGATGGGCTAGGCCAGTTCATGGCAGAAACAGTGGGAAATAAGATACATGCTGATTTTTGCTTAAATATGAAAAATATGAAAAGTGAATATGCTAGGGCGGGGGTGATAGCTCAGTGGCATCAGTGCCTGCCTGGCAAGTGCAAGGTCCTGATTTCAATCCTCAGTACTGGAAAAAAGTGAATATGGTGAACAAGTTAAATAGATTTAAAAGTTAAAGTCAATTTGCTGGGTAAAACCCACCTACACTCAGTGCAAGGTAATGTCCCCATTATGTCCCTGAACACTTACTTTCCATCTATGCACGTGGACTACTGTTGGTATTACATGGCCACAGGTGTTGTAGCATATTTGGTTTAGGGTAGCTTCTTAACCTTAGATCAAGAATTGGTACTAATGTTTATACCCACTCATAAAATCTCAATAGTGGGGTAGCTGGCAGAAGTATAACGTATACCTGCAATTACTCAACAGCAGAGAGCTAGGAATGTGCTGGTGACTGTTGCCATGGAGAGGCAGCTGCAGCACAGGTGGGGACAGATGAAGCTGTGCTGTCTGGAACCCTAGGCTCAGCCTTGACTGCAATGCAAGGTTCTGAACCTGCCCTTTGTGAACTTGTAAAGTACAGACATCCCCTCGTATTCCCTGGAACATGGCTTCACATGGTGTGTGCAATGTCTGGAGCACACAGTCAGGTCCAAGCCACTGCGAGTCTCCACCTCCCTCTTTTCTTAAAGAACAGCTGGAATCATGAAGGTCTGGGAAGGAGGTGGAGCCCTGGAGTGTATGTGTGTGGCTGTGGGGCAGCTACTCTCCAGGAAAATAAGCTTGTTTAGGGTGCAGAGTCAGAGAATTCAATGAGCAGTGGCCAGGTGCAGGGCTGCCTCAGGGTGCTCAGGGAACCTCCAAGGTGCAGGTTGGCCCTGGGATGTGAGGGGAGCCTCCAGGGTACAGAGTGTCCCAGGGTGCATGGGGAACCTTCAGGATGCTGGACAGCCCTGAGGTGTGTGGAGAACCTTCAGGGTGCGGGGTGGCCCCAGGGTGCTTGGGGATTCTCCAGGGTGCAGGGCAGCCCCAGGGTGGGTGGGGAAACTTCAGGGTGCAAGGCGGCCCTGGGGCGCATGAATCATGTAGTTGAACAGATGTAATTTGGAGATGTGGGTCAGAATTGGTGAAGTTACAACTTGCGTTGCTCACTGAACTCACCAGCCTGAGAGGAGTGAGCCACAGCTGCAGATGCGTTTATCTCCGACCTGCTCTGTGTTTTCTACTGGAAAGCTGTGCTCTGCTCAGCTGTGGCTCTGTCTATGCCAAGCCCAGTGCTATGGTATGGGACAGAATCTTTTCTGTTAAGCACAGGGCTTTGTTAGAGGCAGCAGCTGCCTGGTCCCCTTGTGCTGTTGGTACAGTGCTGCAGTGGTCACCATAGGAGCATACACAGCAGCCCAATCTGAGCACCACATCGCTGGCTGAAGGCCCGTGGCCAGTGCCCTGACCTTGCTGCATTGTGCATCCCCTCAGCAGAGGTCAATGCCATCAGCGAGCACACAGAGACCTTGCACCTGAGCCCACATATCACCACGGAGCTGGTGGGCCATGGCGTGGATCGCAGGCCGGAGGTGTGCGAGCACTCCTGCGAGGAGCTGTCCAACATGATCCGCGAGCTGTCGGGGCTGCACGTCCTGGTGCGCCAGCTGGATGACAATCTGAGGAAAGTGGTGCGTGCTGAGAGTGGGAGGAGGGGGGTGCTGTGGGCAGGGCAGGGTGGAGGCTCCTCTCTTCCAGCTGGTGCTCAGGACAACTCCTCCATCACTGGTTCTGAAAGAGGTTGATGACATTTAAAAATCTACTATTAGCCATGCATGGTGGTGCACACCTGTAATCCCACTGCCCTCTCTAAAAACAAATGTTGGGAATATAGTTTGGTATGAAGTGCTGGGTGTACTTTCTCTAAAATGAATGCCTGGTTTGGGGAAGTTCGTCTTCCCTGATAGCTGAAGGGTGCCTGTGCAGAGGGAACTGACTCCTCAGGGCCACATGCAGTAGGCTAGAGAGCTGTTGCCCCTGCAGAATGGCGACCCTGTGTGCGTGCAGTAGGCAGCTGTGTGCCTCTCCAGAGGGCACCAGTGCTGCGGGTGGGCACTGTGTTGGGTAGCAAGAGAGGGAGTGGCGAGTCCCCTCAACAGCCATGCCCTGCGGTGAAGGTTGCATCTGGTACCCGAGGACCAGGAGTGGTAAAACTCTGCTGATGCAGACTGATCCAGATATGACCTGGGAGGCAGGATCTGAGGGAGGGGACACAGCCCGCAGCCTTCCAGCTCCAGGGAGGCCAGCATAGGACAGGCCCTGGGCCAGAAAGCAAGGACCATTGACATCTGTGGACAAAGCAGTAAGGGTGGGTGTGTTTCTGTGCATGTGGACTAAATAATGAGGGCCATGCCCCTCATCAGCACCCCAGATCCTGTCACCCCCAAATTGTGAGTGGCCACTTGGAGAGAGCAAAGCCAAGTGCACGCGTGTAGTACCCTTGGTCCTGTATCTGGGAAAAAGGAAGAACGAATGAAGTCACAGGCAGCACACTGAGTGTTGGCTGCAGCCAATGGGATCCGTCCCTCCCCTCCTCCACATCTGCCACTGTCCAGGGAAGCGGCCTTCCCTTCATCCATGAGGTATGCTCAGTGGAGTGAGAATCCATGTTAGATCGCAGGTTGTGCAAAGAGGCAGGAGGCCCTGTGAGAGTGGACTCCACTTGGCTCTGTGTTCTTTGTGATTCTACTCTGACAGAGGTCCCAAGAGCTCAGGTGTTCATCTACCTTTCGGGCCTGGGCACCTTCACACTGCCGCTTGCTGGTCCTGCCCCTCAGCTGAGAAGGAATAGGCTCTTCACCTGTAAGCACCACAGCCAACTATACTTAGCACTTACCTGCACCTAACATTATTTCTATTTCCAGTCCAGCGATAATCAGTTTCTCTGGGAGCTCATTGGTGGCCCACCCAAGACAAAGAACATGTCTGCCTGCTGGCAGGATGGCCGATTCTTTGCAGAAAATGAAACCTGGGTGGTGGACAGTTGTACCACATGCACCTGCAAGGTAAGGCCTCAAAACCCGATGGGGCACGGGAAACCCAGATACAGAGGGTGGCTTTCACTACCACCGTACATAGTGGGTCTTACCTGCCTCAGAACGGCACTGCTTGGCACACATGTAGAATGTCAGATGCACAAGAAAAGCTGAGCAGAGCGCAAAGAAGTAGAAGGAGCAGTGGATATTATTTGAGTCACCCTCTTTGTTTTGCATTAAAAAAACCCCAAAGCCCAGATGGTGGCGTGAGTCGGCCAATGCTGTCAGGTGGCTCTGAGCAGCTGGAATTGGCTTTGAAGACTCTAGTTTGTCCACATCTGTTCAATTTGCATGGGGCACTGTTGTTTACCAGGAACTCCTAAGGCAACAAGAGTCATGGCGTATGCTGGAGGTAGTGCATTTTCTCTCTCTACTTCAGCCTTTGCCCAGGGATTGGGACACCGGGTTGCAACAGGTGTCCTTTATTCTTTCCTGGAAGAACTTGGGAAAGTTTCCTGTAGTCTTGTTCTGTGGTGGGAGAATAGAACCACCTGTTGGGGTTGGGGTGGGGCTTGTGCTCCCCTCATTTTGTCATCTGTGCTGTGGGTTCTGTGAATTTTCTGGTCGGAAGCATCCTGCACCCTTCCAACATTTTTCTGCTGGCCTCACAGCCGGTGTCTGCTACTTTCAGATGAGTCTTCTATGAGCACCTTTTTTTACTTTCAGAAATTCAAAACTATTTGCCACCAAATCTCTTGCCCACCAGTGACGTGTGCCCACCCATCCTTCATGGAAGGCCAGTGCTGCCCCACCTGCTCTCATGGTAAGCCTGCCACCTGTGTCCCAGCCGCACCTGCTCTGGGAGACAACTGATGAGCAAGCAGAGGGACATTTCAGAGCCCAGACTGCCCACTGACAGGGGCCATGAGGCAGTTGGAGTCTTAGGATTTCAGGGACCAGAGTTAATCCCACCTGTCCCTGCTCCAATGATGAAGGGGACTCCTGGGAATCCACAGGAATCAAAGCCCCCAGCAGTTTCTGACCCAGATGTGGCCCAGGCGATACCAGGAGTGAGTTTAGAGACCTCAGCTAGGTGGAGTATTTGAAGACAGTGAGTCACTACACCAGTGCACTATGGGCTCAGTGAACCTGGAAAGCGGACACCCGGAAACAGAGCCTATACCAAGTGAGACAGTTGTAGAGGGCCAGTCCAAGATGCAGAGGCTGAGGTTCAGTGAGGACTTGTGCTGCAGGCAGTCTGATCCTGGCTCTGGATGAGAGAGTCCAAGGAGCTGGCTGGCCCCAGAACTTGCTGTAAGCCCTGTGCCCACCTTCCTGGAGGGGACTGTTTCCCTAGGGCCTGCACACTTGGGCCACCTGTCCCTGTCCCTTGAGTCTCAGCAGAGCTGTATGTGGCTGTCTGACCTGGTCCCACCCATTCCTGTCCTCATGCTTCAGTGCATGCCCTGGTGTCCAGGGCTCAAGGCTCTGACATCTGCCTTGCGGGCCTGCATCCACGGGGTGCAGTTCCCGCCACAGGGTCTCAGACTGTCCAAGGGCTGCAGACTTAGGGGCCTAGAAGAGGAGCCTGGAGAAGGGGCCCAGCAGCGCCTATGGAGGGGGCGGCTGGTGGGCTCTAAGGCCTGAGTGTGGTCCTCAGGAGGCTGATCACAGGATGTGCAGAAAGCGGGCTTGGGAGAAGCCAGGCTCTGCCCTGTGACCTCCACGACATGATCTTTCTGAGGCTCAGAATCCTTACCTGCAGACCACAGAGAAATGATGCCTCACTCTCCAGCAAGACTCCCACTTGAAGGGAGCCTCTCAGTGCACCCTGGTGCCCTGGACTGACTTAGAGTCAGCCAGTGGCTGCACAGCTCAGAGGTGTGACTGTAACTCTCTCCTCCATTCTGGTCATAAACCAAGTCTGATTTTGATCATAAACCAAACTCAGTGGTGGACCTTGTGCTACTGTTTGAGGATGACAGGCAAGGGGGTGCTTTGGGTGTGGAGAGCACAGTGCCACAGGAGCTGCAGGCCCTCCCAGAGGAGGCCTCTTGTGATCCTCCCACCCTGCTGTTCCTCATTCTTGCTTCCTGGAGCCTTCAGCCAGTATGCTCAGGCTTAGCACCTGTGCCCCGAGAGCTCTCCTGCCCGAGGTTACTGCCTCTGCTCGCACTTATGGAGCACAGCTTCTCTTCAAACAACTGCCTTTTAATTTAATTTTTCATGAGTTGAATTATTGGGAAATAAGTTATGTGACTTCTAATTTCAACCAACAGTCCCAACGTAAGGTTCCCTGTGCAAGCAGAGGCCCAAGTCATCCTGCAGGTGGGATCTAGTGATGGCTTGGGAAGCTCTTCTTTCCTGATCTTTTGAACATCTTCATTGGACACATAGCAAAGTCCTCACCAGCTCCACGGTGGACTCAGTCTGCCCTGGCCCATGCCGTAAGCCTGCTGACTGCTGGATCTGGTTGCTCACAGGCCACCAAGTCCTCCACATCCTCGGCTGGGCATTCGCCCTGCCCAAGCTCCTGAGCCTGAAAGAGAGCCCAGGCCTTGATGCTGTCTGGTTCTGGCCTAGCTCATCCTGAGGGCTCCTGACTCCCTGTGCTTTCATCCCCATCTAGAGGTGGACAGTGAGGAAGGCTGGTCTCCATGGTCAGAGTGGACTGAGTGCTCTGTGACATGTGGCTCTGGGACCCAGCAGAGAGGCCGGTCATGTGACGTCACCAGCAACACCTGCCTTGGGCCCTCCATCCAAACTCGGGCTTGTAGCCTGGGCAAATGTGACACACGCAGTGAGTGTCAGCCACCTGCCCACCCCACCCTGTAACCCTGACCATTTGCCCCATGGGGTGGAGAGACAGAGTCACCTCTGGGTTCTGAAGACCTCAGCCCTGAGACCCTCTCTGCCCTTGAGGGTGGGCTGAACCCTCCTGTGGCCAGCTAGGAAGCACTGCATGTCCCAGAAGCAGACTGAGACCTGTCCTCTTTCTGTTAGTCCGACAGAATGGGGGCTGGAGCCACTGGTCGCCATGGTCTTCCTGCTCAGTGACCTGTGGAGTTGGCAATGTCACACGCATCCGCCTCTGCAACTCCCCAGTGCCCCAGATGGGGGGCAAGAACTGCAAGGGCAGTGGCCGGGAGACCAAGACCTGCGAAGCTGCCCCCTGCCCTGGTAAGCACCACCTGGGGCTGCAGCGGTTAGAGCTCAGAGCTGGGTGAGCTGGAGCCAGGGCGTGGCCAACACAGGGAGGGTCTGCGGCCCCAGGCTTCATGTTGCAGCCAAAGCCAGTCTATCTGCATTCAGCACAGACTGCAGTCAAATTCCTAGTCACCTGTGCCTGAAGAACCACAGCCAGTGCTGCGGACTCAGCCCGGGGAGCAGCAGCTGTGTAGAGCACTCGTGTGGAAGGATGCCCCTGTGTCTCTGGGCAGACAAAGCTGTGGTTCTGGGACACGAGTGGTTCATGGCCCAGGGGCCTGTCCAGGAAGTGGGTCCTGGGGGCACAAGCACGTGGCGTGATAGTGTTAATGTAGGCCGATGCATGTGCACACTTGAGGGCAGCTGCCATGGACAGTCCAGTTTTGTGGATAACTCAGATGTCACCTTGGAAAAAGGACCTGGGCTTCTGGATACCAGGGGTCTCGAGAGTTTTTACCTAGACATGAGAACAAGCCAGGATAGCTCTGTATCTGCATCACTCACTGATTTTGACCTGGGAGGGGCCTGGTAGCCCAGTCAGTCCACCTCCTGAGCCACCTGAGCCCCTTTCCTGCCTCCTCCTACAGTTGATGGCCGCTGGAGCCCCTGGTCCCCATGGTCGACCTGCACAGTCACATGTGGTGGAGGAATCCGTGAGCGCACGCGGGTCTGCAACAACCCTGAGCCACAGCATGGGGGCCAGGACTGTGTGGGGGACGTGAAGGAGTACCACATGTGCAATAGGCAGAGCTGCCCAGTAGGTGGGTGTGCAGGGTACGAGGGGCACACTGGGGGGGCTGCCCACACTGCCTGGGCGTGTCGGCCGGAGGTGCATGGGAGGAAGCCCTGGCTGCTGTTTTGATGTATGCTGTGTTAGGTAGCCCCGCAGAGTACAGAAGGAAAGGTGAATTTGGCTCAAGAGATTTAGTACACATCAGCTAGGTCCAAGCAGGAACATCACAGGGGCAGGATAGTGGAGAGGAGGGCTCCTTAGTTCATGGGGCTGCAGAGCAGAGCTGGGGAGCAGCGTCAGAAGGAAGTGGGACAGAGGGCCTGAGCAGAGTCCCACACCATGTGTGGGCCCCAGGAAGATGCAGGAGTGCGCTCTACCAATCTGCTCAGCAATTCCCCACCTACTAGAGTTGACCTGTCAGGATTGATGGCCACACTCAGTGTAAGCATTTTGGAAAACCCTTGGAAACAGAGAGGAAAAATGTGTTTACATTACAGAAAGACAACTGCTTTGACCTCTGTGTTCTGCTTCTTCTGAATTTTTATGTGAAAGCAGAAAACGCTCAGTGCAGCATGGATACTGGACAGGCAAGGATCTGGTGCAAATGAGTGCCAGGATTGTGGTTTTCATTTTTAGGTTCTAGGAATTGAACCAAGGCCTTCACAGTGAGCTACCCCCTCAGCCATTTTCTATTTCTTTAATTTTTAGACAGTGCCTCACAAGCTAAATTGCTCTGTCCCTCACTTTCTCATCTTTAAACACAGTGTCCAGCCCCACAACGAGAAGGAAGAAAGAGCTACTTGGTTTGCTGGCTCCAAGGTAGTGCAGCACGGTGTAAGAGCATCACAAGGAGAAATAGCTGGTGGCATGGCAGTGGTAGACAGAGAGAGAGAGAGAGAGAGAGAGAGAGAGAGAGAGAGAGAGAGAGAGAGAGAGAGAGAGAGAAACAGGGGCAAATGTGTACCCTTCCAGGCCATACCCACCACTGCTCCACCCCCAGCTAGGACTTCCGGTCTCCAGAAATGTGGAAATAAGTCACTATTCTTTATAAAGTACCACTTCTTGAGCAGATCTCTCCTAACAGCAAATCAGCTACAAATGCATCAGTGGCCTCCTTCTTGGGCCACTATTAGGCTTCCATGACCCAATCAACTCCCAGCCCAGGTCAGGTGACAGGTGTAGGGACCAGCTTCCTTTCGTGGTACTCTAGCTGTGCTGGGCAGGTGCCGCCTGCCCCCTGGCTCAGCTCTGCTGGCCTCTCCCACAGATGGATGCCTGTCCAACCCCTGCTTCCCTGGGGCTGCATGCAACAGCTTCCCGGATGGGTCCTGGTCCTGCGGCGCCTGTCCAGTGGGGTTCCTGGGCAATGGGACTCACTGTGAAGACCTGGACGAGGTGGGTGCCCCAGGGGCCAGTAGCAGGGCACCCTTCGGGGACCAGAGGGCTATGGCTCATGTCTGTTTGTCCCGTAGTGCTCTGTGGTTTCGGACATCTGCTTCTCCACCAACAAAGTCTCCCGCTGTGTCAACACCCAACCCGGCTTCCACTGCCTGCCCTGCCCACCACGCTACAAGGGCACGCAGCCCTTCGCAGTGGGCCTGGAGGCTGCCAAGACAGAGAAGCAGGTGAGCTGCACTGCTTTCTTGCATATTGGCACGGGCTAGGAAGAAAGGTGAATTGAGTCTAGAGAAGTGGCGATGGGACAGGGATGAGGGGAGACTGTGGGGGGCAACCACCTCTCCTAAAGCCAGGCCGCCTGAGCCCCATCCAGCCCACAGTGGCCCAGGGAAACTCAGATCTGAGGTCTCATACAGGAATATGTGAGCATTGGTGTGATTATTTCCTCTTCTATGTACATAAGATTTTGGGCTATTTTGTGTTGTCATAACAATTTGTAGGTACTTTATAAAGAATAGTGACTTATTTCCACATTTCTGGAGACCGGAAGTCCTAGCTGGGGGTGGAGCGATCTGGTGAGGCCACCCCCACCTTTGTTGCGTCACCCAGGCAGGAGACCGAGGGCAGAGAGTGCCAGAAGGGCCACGACTGAGCTCTCAGTCATGCACTGTGCATTCTCAGCCTGACTCCCTCATAGAAGTGGGGCCCTTGTGACCTGCACTGTCCCTAGGCCCCACCTCCCTCACAGTCACCCTGGGATTCCATTTCTGTGCATGCTTCATGGAGAGAAGCTACAAGCACAGCAGGTAGCCCCATATGCTAGCCATAGGCTGCTCAGACACGGCTCTTGCAGCTTGCAACCCACAGCAGGCTGCCCCAGGGACCCTTCCCAGAGGAGAACTCTGTCCCTGACTTGTGCCTGCCCGTGCCCTGTCCTGCACTGCTGGGGCTGCTCCAGCGCCTTGTCTCAGTCTGTAACCCCTGTGGCCTTGGGTTCCTAGGTATGTGAGCCTGAGAACCCTTGTAAGGACAAGACCCACAACTGCCACCGGCATGCGGAATGCATCTACCTGGGCCACTTCAGCGACCCCATGTATAAGTGCGAGTGCCAGATAGGCTACGCAGGCGACGGGCTCATCTGTGGTGAGGACTCAGACCTGGATGGCTGGCCCAATAGCAACCTGGTCTGCGCCACCAATGCCACCTACCACTGCATCAAGGTGAGGCCTAAGGCCCAGGAGAATCCAGATCTGGGCCCACACAGGCTGCACACCTGACCTCCTTTGGTGGAACACGCTCAGTCAGGAGGGATCGCCCACTCTTATGCACTGATATTCCCAACATACCTACCTTACCCAGGCAGAGATTCACTTTGGCTCATGGCAGGAAGAGTCAGTCCAGGACACTGTGGTTCCATGGAGCCTGTGGTGAGGGAGCACAGTGGTGGACCATGCAGCAGATGAGGCTGCTCTGGAAGCAGGGGGACCAGCTTGTATCCCCCTGTCCTCCTGAGAGCTCCTTGGTGACCTCACTTCCATGTGCTAGGCTTGCCTGCTTAGAGCTGTCCCTTTCCCTGGGGTGCCAGAGGCCATGACCAAACCTTCATTACCGGGGGACACCCCAGTTCCAGACATGGCAAGGAACTGGGACCCACACAGGAGGAGCGCATTGGGCTAAATCATGGGGAACTTCAATCATCTAATTTTCTCCTAGAAATAGTGGGTTGACAGCAGTATGCTGGAGTCAGATGGCCTTTGGTCATGGAGCAAAGGCCATTCAGGTTGGCCTAGCCTGGCCTTGTTTCTCATCCTGCAGGAATCTCTCCTGAGGCCTTTGCTTTAGCTCTTCTGCTATGCGGGCCCTTCACTGTAAGCAGTTTCTCCCTGCTATGGCCCTGCCCTGGAGACCAGGTGCATCTTACTTCTGATGTGCTAAATGTGCTAGGGTTCAGCATGGAGCCAAGGGCAACTGCAATGCCCCTTCACTCTACAGCTCTGTGCACTCAGCTTGGGAGCTGTTGGCGGGGTCGCAGCAGGTGGCTTCCTACTTCCTGGGCCTGAGTCCTCTGTCTGTGAGGAGCTGAAGTAAGGGGTGGCTTCAACACTAAGCTTCAGTTTCCAAACAGGTTGCAACACCCACATGGGATTCTTCTTCTAGGACTCACTGGCCCATGCAGATCTGAGCCCGAAGCCCAGCTCTATGATTCTTGAAGAGGGGCTGGAGCTCCAGTGTGGCTCCTCCACTTCCAGGCAGTGCAGGAACATCCTCCTCCTGCCTTTGTGCTTCCTGGAGCTGGGCTCAGTCAGACACAGTGGCTTTATCTCTGCTTACCGGCACTGACATCAGCCCTGGCCCAGTGACATGTGCCTTTTTGTCCACTTCCTGTCAGAACAGATGTCCCATATGCATGTTGGTGACACAACACTTGTCATTTTGTTTAACCTCTGTGTGGGAGGCAGGGGCTTTTCTGAACACTTCCATGATTACCATTGCAGGACAACTGCCCAAAGCTCCCCAATTCTGGCCAGGAAGATTTTGACAAGGACGGTGTTGGTGATGCATGTGATGAGGATGATGACAATGATGGTGTGAGCGACGAGAAGGTGAGGGGTGGCCTGGGCTGAGGCAGCAGCCCTGGCCTGGGCGAGGCTGATGCAGGGCTGTGCCTTTTTCTTCCTGCTTCCCGCCTTACTGGAGATTGAACCCAGGGCCTCCCAATAAGCTCCATCCCCAGGCGTTTTCATTTTCTTATGTTGTGAAAGGGTCTTGCTAAATCACTAAGTTGTCCGGGCTGGGTCAGGATTTGGGTCCTCCTGTGACAGCCTCCCAAGGGTTGGCATCAGGGATGTGTGCCACCGTGCCCTTCCTGGAGCGTCCCTTGCACTGCTTTACCTCAGGGTGCTTCTGGGCACAGGTGACTCCCAAGCCAGCAAGAGATAGCATGACATCCACAGCGGCACTGCAGCTGGAGCCCGGCCCTGGGCGTGCCCCAAGGCAGTGTGCAGTCTGGCTTGCTTTCTGTGGTGCAGAAGGGGCACCTGTAGCTCCCTTCCTCAGGCGGAGGTGTCAGGAGTTTGTGCTCCCTCGGCCTCGATGGTCACATACAGACAATCTCATGCACTGCACACAGTGTGGTGCTGCAAGGGTGGATCACCTTGATTTTGTTCGTGGTGTTCATACGCCTGACTTCCATGTGTCCTCAGTGAAGTTGGACACACGACAGTGAGGGAATAGCACCACTGCCACAGGAAGCATCTCTGTAAGCAGAGAGCAGGTACATAGATCGCTATAAAATGATCATGGGTTCAATAGGTGTGGCCAGAAAGCCTTTTGCTTTCTTTGTCCACACTGACATGTCATTCTGCTTTGAGTGCTTGACTTGTACATGCTGATCCTTTTATGCAGCCAGGTGTAATCACCATGCCCCCTCTTGAGTTGCTCCTTGTGTCTTTAGGACAATTGCCAGCTGCTGTTCAACCCCCGGCAGTCTGATTATGACAAGGATGAAGTTGGGGATCGCTGTGATAACTGCCCCTATGTGCACAACCCCGCCCAGATTGATACGGACAGCAATGGCGAGGGCGATGCCTGCTCTGTCGACATTGACGGCGATGGTCAGTGGCTTCCAGGCTGCGTCTGCAGACCCAGCTCACTGGGGCAAAGGTCCAGGGGGCTGAGGCTCCTGATCGTGCACAGGTTCCTGTGATTTGGGCCTTGGCATCTGCGGGGGGGCGGGTAGGGTCCGGAACCAACCTCACTGTGTATTCTCCGGGCTTTCGTATAGCTGCCTCAGGGGCTGTGATGGTTCTTTGGGTCGTTTGGCTTGCACAGAGGCCCCTGGCCTGGGTCTCCCCTCCAGATGCAGTCTAGAGGCCCCCTCATGCTGTGTTATTCACATGAATAACATGGTATCTTTTGCAATGCACCTTCTGTCCAGAACTCCAAGAACCCTAACCCCTTGCCTGGTCAGACTGCCACTGAGAAAGAGCTCAGAGCACCTTCTGGGACCAGGATGCTTCAAGCTTGGCTGTGTTGTCACATTGTCATTGGCAAGCTCCCACCTCCCTAGAATGTGTAGCTGTGCCACGTGACCTCTGCCGTAGCTGCAGGTTGCACTGCCCAAGGGCTGCTGGCCTCCAGGATGGAGCCCTATGGCGAGGCCCTCCCATGCCTTCGCCAGCACGCTGCTCAGGGTGCAGTAGCCTCGGGCCTGCTCCTGTCCACACACCTAACCACTATCACGTTCTGCCAGAGAGTTCCTCTTATTATTATTATCATTATCATTAATCAAAGTTTGGCTGCATGTTGTTCAGCACCAGAGGAAAAGCAGCAGCCCTTCCTAAACCCAGCCTGTCGCTGTTTTCTCTGAATGCTGACAGATGTCTTCAATGAAAGAGACAACTGCCCCTACGTCTATAATACTGACCAGAGAGACACGGATGGCGATGGTGTGGGCGACCACTGTGACAACTGCCCTCTGATGCACAATCCTGATCAGGTGATGGGCACTTGCCAGGGCAGGGCAGGCGGGTCCTCAGCAGCTCTATGGAGACGCATCTTCATGATTCTCATCAGCTCAGCTGAGGAAACTTGGTTTTCAGTAGTCTCTGCTATAAACATTTTCTCTTTCTTTCTGTCTTTCTTTCTGTCTTTCTTTCTTTCTTTCTCTTTCTTTCTGTCTGTTTGCCTTCCTTCCTTCCTTCCTTCCTTCCTTCCTTCCTTCCTTCCTTCCTTCCTT
>PVKA01015477.1:0-49974 GCA_004027165.1 Ctenomys sociabilis | reverse complement strand
GGATCTGGTGGTGGAAGTGGTAGACATAGTAGGAGGTTTTTTAAAACCACAGAAAAGGGCTACAGTTCTTAGCAGGAGAAAGAGAGAGCGAGGAGTTGTCAGGAAAGCTGCAGGTTACTTTGAGACAGTCGTCCCAAATGCATTAGAGGAGCTGTAAAAATCTGCCACAGAAGCAACGATGATCCATAGACAGAAAAGTTACTGCAGCTTAAGCAAGAAGCCCTTCTGGTTCAGGACTGTCACAGCCATGGTTGCAAAACCTGTAGTTATTGGTTGATGCAGTGTAGTTCCAATTAGATGCACATTCCTGAGGTCTTTCATCCGCCTTGTCATTTTCTCTTTTCATTACATCAGGTGCACTGCCTTGTAAATTGTGTTAGTGGTACCAGGAACAAAACATTAAGGGATTTTTAACTTTTCAAAAAAATAGTGAGCAAACTCAATACATATTTCTCAAAAGAAATCATACAAAGGACCAGTGACGTATGAAAAATGCTCAATGTCACTCAGCATTGAGGAAAATGAAATCAGTTATATATAGACATCTCCCCAGGCAAGAAGACCTTTATCAAAGGACTAAAGGTAAAGAGAAAGAGGAGGCTTCGCACACTGTTGGGTGGACTGCAGATGAATTTGCAAAATTAAGGAAATCTGTGGACACAGTCTTCAAACGCTGAGAATAGAATGGTGGCAAAATCCTGCTATCCCACTGCTGGGTACAGCATACAGAAGAGACTCCAGGAGCCTTTGAAGCTGAGAGACAGAAGCATGCTCTGTCCCTTATGAACGGGCAGAAGGAAAAGGGGAGCGTGTGGACTGCGCAGCACTCGTCATTTGTCAATGAGTCAAGAGCTGCCACATGTGACAGTAGGGATGAACCCGCACTGTTTATACAAAATAAATAAGCCAAATTGGGAAAACAATTACAAAAAAAGTCTTGCTTATGTACAGACTTAAGGAAGCTGATGTCACAGTAAACAGTGAGAGTCACAGCCCAAGGAATGCCTTGAGTTGTGGTTGCATCACCTATAGGTGCAGGAAGCTCAGCAGCAGCCCTGTTGTGGGCGAAGGTGACCACAGATAAGTCTGTCTTCCAGACAAAGGGCAGAGAGGACTGGAAGCGTTCACCACGAAGACATGATAAACATGTGAAGATCAGACTTGTTTAGCTTTATGTGAACACTACGGAAAGTATGCCTGAATGCTTGCATCTGCGTTTATTATGTGAGTTCTTTACATTTTCATTCATAAGTTAAAAATTACATTTAGGTTTTTTAAGATGTAATTGGTCCCTGCAGAGAGTTAAGAGTTTCTTCTCTAAGACCCTGGGAGGAGAAACTGACCTATTCTCAGGGGGAAATCTCCAGAGACTGCACTGTCTCCATAACCACCTCCAGGCTCCAGGTAAGATCTTCTGAGAATCCAATAGACCACAGCTGGCAACAGTTCCGAAGGGACATGTCACTGCCTTTGCTGTTGGACGTCACCAATCCATCTGAGACAGAGCCACTGTCATCTCCTGTATAAGGGAGTCTGACCCAAGGACTAGCTGTGGGCCTGCAGGATGGCCAGGGAAACCCCTCAAAGGTAAGTTTCATAATGGAATTTAAACTTAAGCTTACAGGTACTATTCAGCTGCACACGATGATGGCACACACCCTGGGGAATTTGTAGCCTCGCGAACGCACCTTGCTTCCTCCCTTTTCCCCATTCACCTCCCGTCCTTTCAACTGGTCTTCACTTTTTATATTTTTTTTATAAAGCTTTGTTTTCATTTTATCCATTTTTACTTATTTTCTTCCCCCTTCTTTACTTTTCCCCCCACTCCCTCTGGTTCCCCTTTCCTTCCTATTTCTTCCTGTTTGACAATATCTAGTATGCATTTGGGCTCTTATTCACCCTTTCAGTAACCAGACAATGTCATTTACAAACATGTGTCTGATTTCTTTTTTTTTTTTCAAGCCATTTTATTACTTTGCTGTAAGGTAACACTGGCAAACTCAAAAAAGGTGAAATGGTTAGTGGTTCAGCAACGTCTATCAGATAAATATTGACTTGTCAGACAAAAGAAATACTTAGGTTTTTTATGCAATGAAGTACTAGTCAGCCATTGGGGAAAAAAGAAAGAAGAAGAAATCACCTTGAGACGTTTCTAGCCAACTGGGCGGGCCTTGGGATCATGGAGAAGTGATCTATGGGCCTCTCCTTGTTTACAGACCCACTACTGAGTTACGTGAGAGGAGTGGCCACACTGTGGAGATGCAGCAGGACAGAAAGACAGTAGGGCACATTTGAAATACTATCCATAGGAGTGGTCTCCATTGACCGTTCCCTGCCTTAGATGCGTTGGAAAACTGAGAACATTACTTAAGACAGGGAGCTCCTGTCCTAGGACTTCAGCAATGTTTCGGTGATGATATTTTTATTACAAATCATGATTCTATACTGACTGTTGCTTCTCTTTCAGCAAACTAATAAGCTTTAATATTCCATCAGCATTTTAGTGAGAAATGTAATTTAAGCAAAACTGCTGTCCTAGGCATACTCATGATGAATTATCTAAAAATAGCAGTGTTTCTAATTGTTTTTTAAATGGTGAGGTGAGCCTGTGGTACAAGTGTCTTTCCTAGAGACAATTAGATCCAAAAATTAGGAACAAAAAAATAGATGTTTTGAATGATAACTGATATTATGTTGTTACCACATATTTATATATTTTTTGAAGTTTCAAACCAAACACAAAGATAAACAGCATAATAAGGTAATGATTCTTTAATTTGAAAAGGTCCATAAACAAATTAACATAATGTAAATTGCTTATTCGTAGAAGGTGGTATGGATGCTGAGTCTTTTTCCTAATATAAGCATTACCTTGAATGATAAGTTCTCAATGCTGCATCGCAATTTTGGCTAATATAACAACATTTTATACAACACAAATATGCCATTGATCATATATACATTATATGATAATCATATATACATACATATGTATATATATGTATATATGATAAACAACATTGCTTATCATGTGTTCTAGAACATAATATATGTGAAAATGAGCCATGTGTGTTAACTTTGATAAACAGAATATCTTCACGGGGCTGCTTCATAAACTTAGGTCACCAAAGGCTTAGAAAAGGATGGGAAGTGATAGTTACTGGTTTTGGGTTAATATTCCTCAGAAGGTTACAGTGTAGGGCCCCTCCCCGCAGAGGGCGCTAAAAGCCTGCTGTGTGCATCCCCCAGAGTTCCCCAGTGCATGGATCTGGCCACCAAGATGGATTGTGGTGGTGCAGGTCTATAATCCCAGCACTGGAGAGGCTGAGAGCATGAGAATCACTTTGCGTTTGAGCTGTGTAAGGAGACCCTACACCAAATACATTAAAAAACCCTGATTAAATAAAAGGATCTCATTAGGACACAAGAGATTCAAATAAATAAATGAGCAACCTGATTCCCAGATGTATTTATGATAAAGCATAGCCCAGAACCAGTGCTTAGTGTTGGTGAATTGGCGATCTGCACCTGTATTTGCTTGCCTGATGGCAGTATCACCGTCCCCATAGATCGTGGAGGACGACAAGTGCTAGGTGTAGCTGCCCGGGCTGACCTGTGTCCCCTGGGAGCCCTGCACCCTCTGGGCTGCTGCACCTGCTGTCTGCATCCCACAAGTTCCCTACACCAGCTAGCATGCTGCACGTGGTTCTCACACCACCCCAGAGTGCACACAGATGAGCTGGGATGGGCAGGGTCAGACTCTCCCTCAATTGGACCTAAAGCCAGTGTGGCCCTCTGTACCACAGTCAGCAAGCGCAGACACGCTGGTGGCAACAAGCATGGAATGGTGAGGAGAGCTCCTCAGCTTTGCTCAGAACTTGTGGACTCAAGAAAGATTTTCTCATTAAAGAAATGATCATTTTATCATTTTAAGGGATTTTTGTTCAGTTTTGGCCTCTGCTGAAATTAAAACATAACTAGTAGGTCAGATTACTATGAAAACTGAACACTGAATTAGAAATAAATGAGAAAATGAGTTATTAAAAATCCAGTTCATTTCAGTTTGACCTGGACTTACTGAAATCACTTAGATTAGGGGACCCAGAGAGTATATGCTATCATTTAGAGGGGGTGCAGAGACTGCTATGAAGCATGTGCATGGTTATTAAGGTGGCACTGAAGCTCCTGTGACCCATACTTTACATAGGCGTGGAACAAGTCAAAGCCACAGTGCCCTTGTCGGAAGACGTGAGTGTGCATCTGAAGTGTCAGGACGAGTTTACGTCAGTGAGCAGCTCCAAAGTTTCCAATTTTACTGTGCTCCAGACAGTAAATTTGTGGGCAGATATATCCGCAGACCTTCTGAGCAAGTCATGGTGTGAAATCTTCTGTAGCTCACCTTGCAAGTATAAAACATTTTCTATTACATAGATGAGCCATGAAAATTCTTCAGATTCAAAATCATGTAAATGGTCAGACAATGCATAAATCATCTAGGTTTTCAAAAATAAACATTTTCTTGAGAACCATCACTTACACATTGATCTAAAACTACACAGTACATATGGTACTTACACCTTCTGGCTTTATTCAGTCTCTCTGTGTTTGTACATCTTCTGTCTCACTACTACAGAGCATGTAGAGATTCTCAGACATTCAGCCAGCACTGATGGAGAACAGGACAGAGGTGACTGCCTTCCTCCTGCTGGGCCTGACCGACGACCCCCAGCTGCGCCTGCCCCTCTTCCTCACCTTCCTCCTCATCTACGCCATCACCGTGCTTGGGAACCTGGGCATGGTCCTGCTGATCTTGCTGGACCCGCGCCTGCACAGCCCCATGTACTTCTTTCTCGGGAACCTGGCGCTGGTGGACTTCTGCTCCTCCTCGGTTGTCACTCCCATGGTCATGGCTGGGCTGCTTACAGGAAACAAGGTCATTTCCTACGATGCCTGTGCTACTCAGATGTTCCTGTTTACAACCCTCATTTGTGTGGAAAATTACCTGTTGGCAGCCATGGCCTATGACCGCTATGCGGCTGTGTGCAGACCTCTGCATTACAACACCACCATGAGGGCCAGTGTGTGCGTGGCACTTCTGATAGGTTGCTATGTCAATGGCTTCCTGAATGGCTGTATCCATACTGGTGAAACCTTTAGTCTCTCCTTCTGCAACTCCAACATGATCCATCATTTTTTCTGTGATATTCCACCAGTCATGGCTCTGGCCTGCTCTGATAAACAGATTAACGAGCTTGTGGTTGTTTATGTTGTGAGCTACCATATCTTTTTGGCTATTGTATTTATTTCAATGTCCTATATCTTCATTTTTGTCACCATTGTGAGGATGCCCTCTGCTGCTGGATATCGCAAGGCCCTGTCCACCTGCGCCTCCCACCTCACTGCCGTCTCCATCTTCTATGGGGCCGCCATCTTCATGTACTTGCAGCCCAGCTCTAGCCACTCCATGGACACGGACAAGATCGCCTCTGTGTTCTATAGTGTGATCGTCCCCATGCTGAACCCCATGGTCTACAGCCTGAGGAACAGGGAGGTCAACAATGCCTTCTTAAAAGCCAAGAGTGTGCTCATTAGGTAGGGGCCCAGTAAGGGGTAGCATATTGTTTTTTGGTTTGCAGGTTAAGCCA
Organism: Ctenomys sociabilis; assembly: GCA_004027165.1. Lineage (NCBI taxonomy): Eukaryota > Metazoa > Chordata > Mammalia > Rodentia > Ctenomyidae > Ctenomys > Ctenomys sociabilis. The sequence continues at coordinate 44,329 of PVKA01015477.1, read as the reverse complement.
TTTTTTTTTCTTTCAGTTCTGCATGAATGGAGGGAAATTTTTAAAATAAAATTGTTAAAGTAATTCTTTCACTGGTGTAAAATTATTTTGACCTGAAAAAAGCTACTTGTCCAGAAATAAATATGGAATAAGAATCCTTAGAATACCCTAATGTTTGCTGTGTAAGCCATGTTTGAGGATAAGGATGAACCCATGCAAGATATAGATGTTCTTTTTCATACCTCCCTATCAAAGCAAATATCTGTACAGTGGGCTCAAAGCTGCCCATAAATGCAAGCATTGGCCACAGAAGCCTCATGATGGTAAACAGAAATGGATGTGGTAGGTTGCACTTGCCTTGAGCACAATGTGATATTTGTGTCAGTTAATTCTATATTTTTATTTCACTGCATTATGAGATACTCAGGTAGCAAGGAAATTTGTTAAAAAAATTTTTGGTGTATCTGTGTTTATAAAGAGTCTGGTATTTAAAGCAGTGGATTAGTAAAGAAGATCTGTCCTCTTCATTGTAGCTCTCTCTCTCTCTCTCTCTCTCTCTCTCTCTCTCTCTCTCTCTCTGTGTGTGTGTGTGTGTGTGTGTGTGTGTGTGTGTTCCTGTCTCTCTCACCCCTCCTTCCCTCCCTTCCTCCCTTGATCCCTCTCTCTCCCCTTTACAACAATCTCCCTTTGACATTCTTGGCCATCAGTTAATGATCCATGCCTCTTCTCTGTCTCTGGCCTCCACACTCACCCCAGGCCCAGCTCCTTCCTCTGTCTTGGGCTCTCAAGGAGCCCCCTCAGAGCCTTGTCCTCAAGATGGCTGGCAGAACATCAAGGCACTTTCCAGCCACCCTGTCAATACCATATGCCTCTAGGGCCAGCCAGCTCAGAAGACTAAAGTGCCTATTTAGGCAGAGCAGAGCAGCAGGGATTAGATTCTCTGCATGCCTTGCTGGCCCGACCCCTGGGATGCTGAGATGGCCATTGAGACTGGGTGTGGTGGCATATGCCTATAATCCCGGCACTTGGGAGGCTGAAGACAGGAGGGTCACTACAAGTCAGATCTATGTAGTGAGACCCTGAACACCCCAGAAATCTTATACCAAGTACATAAAAAATTACCATACTGCCCTTAATAAAAGTGCTCTTCCATATGTGTACACCTGCTATGTTTATTCCAATTCATGTGAGAAGCCCAAATGTAATGGTGTGGCTTAAAATTTGTAATTTAATATCTGATTAGGTAATAGTATATAATTTTGGGTAAGATTTCTTTAGGCTTTTCATGATATTTTTAGAGTGCTAATTTGGGTGAACATGTTATATATTAAATTAGAAGAAAGATCTTCTTTGTATTTAATGAGAAATGTAAATCCTGCATCTGAGGTGAATTAATACTTGTTTTTTACTATATCATTTTATACATCCAGCATGTTCATATTTCAATTTTCTCTTTTTATGAAGTACCACATTTATTTATTTTTTAAAGAATACAAAATCAAAGGCCAAAATCAAAGATGCAGGAAATACTCATGTCTTTAATATATCCATATAGTACTGCACAATTTGTTTAAAATTTAAATTGAAAACTAAAAATAATGCACACTTCTTCTGCATGATCTTAATGGTCACATTTCCGCTCACTTCTACTTTAGATTAATCACAGTTTCGTTTGCACGCTCTTGTCTTTCTCACTCTTCTTTTCTATTGAATTTTAGTGCCATTTATTTATAAAGTCAGCCAAGCCCATGCCACAGGCCCTCTGTACTTGCTGTCCCCATGAGGGTTTCTCCCCGTCTCAGGGCTCTGACTCTCTGTCATGGAGTCCTTCCCCGTCCACCTTTGCCACTGCTCAGTCTTCATTCATCAAGCAAGCATGGTCCCCTCCTCCTGGGTCTCTCTCTGCGGTTTCTGTCAGACCGTGGCTACCATCCATGCCCATGTGTCACTCATTTACCTTCCCCAGGGAGGGTGGGAGCCATCAGGGGACAATTACTGAAGATTTCTGGGACATATTTAAGTGTGTGAAAATGTAATTGAGCTTTTTAAAAAGTTAAGCTTTTATTTATTTGGTACAAGGTCTTGCTATGCAGTTTGGACTTGTACTGATCATCCTGTGTCCGCCTCCCCAGCACTGGAATTCAGGTGTGCACAACCACCCCCAGTTTTGGTGGCCAGTATGGCATGCCCAGCATAGCGTGCCACGCCAAGGTTGGAGCTCAGGTTCTTGCGCTTGCCAGGCAGATGCTCACATGGTTGAGATAGCTCCCAGCCCCTTGAGCTTTGCTATTAACTGCTCCAATAGGCAGAGCTCTTGAGTCATTGACATTGACAGTGAGTTCTTCAGAAGAACCTTTCAGATCAATGCTCAGCACATTGAAGAGACTATGTTTACTTTGTGAATTGCCTACACATTTTCCCCATTTTCACCATCCAGCCATACAAACAAAGTGATTTCCTGAAAATCCCGTCACCATACAGATTATTTCACACCATTCCTTACTGTTATTTAAAATATCTAACTCATTAAGTGACAAATAATATCATTTAACTACCGTTGAGAAATTCATAAAGATACACTAGATATGAAATAAATTAAAGACTCCATCCCTGGGCATAACTAACAATTCTTACAAACTCACAAAGCATATGTTTGATTGAAATGATTTTAAAGGAGTATGTGGAAAGTGTACATAATATTTGTCAGTGAAAAACGAACTACATTCAATGTTCTAGTAAAAGGGGCAGGGCTTTTATCCAGCATTTTGATCTCAGACAGCTTAGTAGTCTACAATACCAAAGCACACTCTGTGTCCTGGCACTTGTTAACATTCACTCTCGTGCCTATGGTGACTGGATCTCTTGAAATTATTCCTAATTCTTATATTAGGTACTAAATTTAGAATCTTTTTGAGTCACACAATTTTCAGAGAGTGCAGATCCAGTGTTCCCAACAGTAGGTCCACGATGGGCATCTAATAACCAAAATGCTAAATCTGTAATTCTACCATTTTGATATTACTCGCTCTCCATGGCCCAAGGCACTAGGCAAATGGCAGGAACTGAGAGACCATCAGGCTTATTGCACATGCTCACAGAGGAAACCTACGTGTCCCTTTAACACAGTCAGAACTGTTCAGCCATAGACAACAGGGAGCTGGACCTGGCCAAGCCACTTCACAGAGCCTGAGTGATGCGACCACAGCTATGGAAGCTGGAGGCCTCTGGTGGATGGGAGGGGCTGGACATGGAGATGAGGCAAGGACCAAGGCCCTGACAGAGTGTGAATTTCAGCTTCCGCAGATGATTACCCACTTCTGGTTCATTCAGCAAGAATCAGTATGAATTGAGATGAGTTCCAAGTATGCAGAAGTTTATGACAGTGGACATGGAAGAAACATGGGAAAAAAACACTACTATTTTCTTCTGGGCTATCATTTTATGTTGCCATGGGACATTTGTTTGGGTGAGTTCACCAGGGAAGGCACCTAAATCTTGCTTTTCTTTACCTGAAAGTTTAATTTTCTTTCTTTTACACTTGGTATGGGCTTACTTTTCATGGCCATTTTGACAACAGAAGAAGCCAGAAGTTTCAGAGTGACGGATCTGATGAACAGGGAGGATGAGACACAATTTTCATTTGCATTCATGTTGCATATGGAGGAAGCCATAAAAAGATGCTCATTAAAGAGAACTTTTACAAGGACATAAGAGGTGGGCAAGAAGGATGAGATGAACGCATTTGAAGGGAGGAAGCAGTAGTTTATGGAGCATTAATGGCAATGCGCCATCCATATATTTGTTTCCAAATTTAAACATACACCATACTTTTAATCACATATTCTAAGTGCAGAAGGTAAGAGACTCTTTCAGTAGAGACATGAAGCCCTTGGGTTATTTGTTCAGGTATTAAGACCGAAGCTCAAATCTGTAAGCTCCTCATATTTTCCTACGTTTTCCCCAAACATTAGGAGAAATCGAGGCAAATTCATCACAGTCATGAATCTGACAGATATTCCAAAGAACCATATATAGGGTGTGTTCCTCACTTTGGGACATTACTACAAACACCTTATAGTGGATAATTCATAAGGTACAGAAATACATTTTCCAGAGTCCATCTGCTGTTTAAAAAAACAAAAAACAATGACTGGGGAGATATCCCAGTAGCCTAAACGCTTGGTATTTCATGCCTTGCCAACCCTGGAACTCCCGGTGTGCCAAACCAGCCCTGAAACTGGCTGTGGTGGTACACTACTGTAATCCCAGCTCTCTGGAGGCTGAGACAGAAGAATCACTATGACACCTTGGCCTACGTAAAACTTCCCATCTTTCTCCTCTTCCCTCCCTCGCCTAATTCCCTTTTCTTCCCCTGTCCTCTCCTCTTCTTTCACTTCATAGGGAATTGCAGCATTTGATTAATCTCCAAATCCATCAACCCATTCTTCTCTTTCTCAAATCCTAATATCAAGTAGCAAATTGTAAATCTTACTTAAAAGTGATGTCTCATTCAAGGGCAAATGACTACAAATAATCACCAAACAGTACATCACAGAAACTTGTTAAACTTTTTATTTTTTGGTGGGGTGTGGATCATTCACTGAATGCCAGCTAGACCCTTGACATTTATTCAGGAAATAGCATTTTGCAGAACTTTCATAGGATGAATATTTGATGATTAGAATAGTCAAGGGTCTGCATAAGCACAGGCTCGCTCTTATTCTTTATAAGATAAGATGGGTCAGGTGAGCCTCAGAATTTCTCATGACTTTATCATGTTGAAATTTCTTTTTTTTTAACTTAATTGAGAAACAAATAGCAACGAGAAAGTTTCAAAACAAATTAATAGGACAGTTTCAATAATTAACACATTGCAGATTGTTGTCTTCATAGTGGTTATTCATAGTACAAGATACAGACATGATATCCTGTCCCAACACTATTAGTAAAAATGTTTCTTCTCATTGAATTAAGAGAAAGTAGCTGTATATCTATCCTAACTATTTTGTATATACAGATACAAATGGTCCTTCATTTGTCCCTTTTTTTCTTTTTTTAGTTTTGTCAGACATGGGAATTCCATTGCTTTTTAAATATTGTTGGCATGTGAATTCAGGAAAATATATAGAGTAACAATATCATTAATCTTCTCTTCTGGAGGTCTAAGAACTTATATTTGCAGACCAAAAATTAGAGAAAAAGGAGGGCTGCAAAGACAGCCAACATTTTGGCCCTAGACTTTCAAGGTCAGTGAAGACTCAGGACACAGGAGAACTTGTAATGTAATAACCACGTAACTCAGTTGTGTCCCAAATTTTCTGATCAAGGAGATTATGGGGCCACAAAGGAAAGTAATCTCCATGTAGAAAGTGCCTAAGGAGAGTCACATGGAGAGAAAACATTTTCATAGGCTTTCACAGAGAGAGAATAATGGCCATGACATCCACATGGCTCGCAATAACAAAGGATCTGCAACCTGCAGTACAGGGTTTCAAGGTAAATCATGAGGGGATTTGACTGACCTTATCAGATACTGTAGTTGCATTTCTTGTTATATAAGGCTTGCTTTATCTTGCTCTTAACCATCCAGCAGAGAAGTATATAAATGAGGTATAAAATGTAAAGCCATATTAGTAGGCTGAGCTGTAAAAGGCTCAAGTTAACAACTTCTGACGTTGCCAGTCTTACAGATAACCCACTATAATTATGGACTACTGGACTATGTTGGAAGGCATGTTAAATTTTGAAAAATCTAAGGAGTCCGTATCTGCCTGTGCTTGAGCAGTGAGTACATATACCAAGCTGTATGCTTCAATGCAATGGTTCTAAATTTCCATGTTGAAAATAACTCCATTAAAAGTGAACAGTGGGGGCATTCAGTCATTAGTGGAAAGAAGACCTCCAAAGAGTACCTGATACCTGGAAAGCACTCAGCCTCAACAACCACCAGGAAAGTCATCTCATACAACAGGTAGACATCTCCTCCCTGCAATAGGAATGGTTTTTATCAAGGTTCAATTGGCCTGGCAGTGCACAGAAAAGTGAGGCCCTGTGTGCATTGGTGGAAACAGAAATTAGTGCAGCCCTGTGGGGTCTGCATGGCTGTTCTTCCAAAGTGAAGACTGGAATGGAACAAGATCTAGCTATCATACATGACATGTATTTTTGGTTTTTTATTTTATTTTATTATGATTATTTTTCTTCTTTTGTATTGTAGGGAATGGTCTACAGGGTGTTCAGGTCTCACTACTAGATTGGACTCTTAGTGATCTGCTTGTTTACAGCCTCCCAATATCTGAGATTATAGGTGCACGCCACCACACTCAGTCTCAATTGCCATCACAGCGGGCACTGGTAGTGGGGCCAGCACAGCAGGCCGAGGGACAGACCCCCTGACCATTGAGCATGTTTGCAGGTGCTTTAATCTGCTAAACTATCTGGTGAGCCCTCACATTTCTCATGTAAACACATAAGACATGAAGCCAGTGGCCAGTGAGGCTCCCTGTCCCTTGATTAAGAGGCCATCAGCTGGTGAGAGGACAAAGGCAGTCATGGAAACTCTCAGCACCGAACACTATTGAGCCATAAAGGAATATCATTCTGTCCTGGGGACCGCAGGGATGCAATGGGAAGCCAGAACACTAAGTGAATCAGCCAGATTAGAAAGGAAATGCTGAATTATCTCACTGGTCTGTGGAGCCCAAAACATTGACATCAAAAGAAGGGAGGTGAACAGTGCTCACCAGAGAAGAGAAGGAAGAGAAGGTGGGAGACATGTAGACCACTGTCACTAAATCCTTGTTAGACAGGAGCTAGCAGCTCTGGAAGGCTCTGCACAGTCTGACAGCTACAGAGAGCATCTTGTGAGAGGCATACGGAGGCTGACTGGGCAGGATGTAAGCACGCACTTGAAGGGTGGAGGGTGTGGGCCTTCCAGAGAGAGGTAAGGCTCCGTCTGGAGCCAAGGACATTCATGTATCTAGGGAGTGCACATCAGTGAACACAAGAGTGGTCCACAGGAGACAAATCAATGTCACACCCTGGGTAGAAAGAAGAAGGGTGGGTTCACAAGCTGCAAGGTGGCCCATTATACAGTTGAAAGGCTAGGGTCCATCTATGATTGTTTAAAATGGATTATATAAAACAATTATTTACTGTACACACCCAAAATAAGATGAGAAGGTTTTGAGAGGCTTCACTGTAAAGAAAACAAATATTTCAGAAAGCAAATTTTTATAAAACTGATTGAACATGCGTAGACATGTCTAAGGGTAATTTATTCATATGTAAAATGTTTCTTTTGCATTTTCACCTTTCAGTTAAAATACACTTGCTTTTAAAATACAGTAACTATCTTGGTCCCATTGGGCAATTCAATTGCTTCCTCCCTAAAAGAGTGAAGTGGAACTCTAGAGCTATTCTCAAGGGAAATCTCCAGAGAGCCAGTTTGTGTACTTGTCTCCCGAGTTTGTTGTAGAAATGTCTAGGATTCCCAAAAGGATGAAGCATCATTTGTTCATCTGATGGAGAGTTATTGCCATTCATGGGGACGACCTTCTCTTGTCCTAAGGATTTCTATGAGGTAATGTCCTGGGTCAGTGAGAATCCTGAAAGATAAAAATGCTGTTGCTGGACTTTTATTCAACTGTAAAAAAGTGTCACAGACCTTGCATTATTTAGACCCATTTCTGTGAATTCTGGGAGAGAAGGAATCATATCATACTTATTTTTCGTATAAGGAACAAAAGGAAGTGATTCTTCCAGTGGCACGGGATGCACAGAGGGCAGGTGGGAACATGATTGTCACTGTAGTCCCAATTTGTCTCTCCTTGCCTTAGGGAAGGAGGAACAGTTAGAACATGGCCTGAGAGCAGCAGGACAAGTCCTGATGGGAGTTTTTATGCTTTATGATTGCTACTCTGGATTGGCTCTGCTTTTCTTCTAGCAAACAGGTAAGCTCCTATATTTCATAAATATTTTAGTTAGAAACATAATTTATGCAAAGGCATGGGCCTAACTCTAGTTAGTATGAGTTGTTTAAAACTAGAGATGTTTCCAAAAATGTTTAAAGCGTGAGGTGAGACTGTGGTGTAAATATCACGACATCTAGCATGTGATTCATGCCAAAGTACACTTCTTAACTTCTCCAGAAGGGGAAAATTTAAGAAAAACGAGGCTTTTAATGAATAATGACATTATGCTTTTCACTATATATTTCCAAAAATAAACATAAATTCCAGAATAGTAATGTGATTCTTCTCCAAAGCGCAAAATGGTGTAACCGACTGGACTCCTTAACTTTTTATTCCTGAAAGAAGGCTTTCATTCTCAAAGCTTAGAATTTTCCCATAGCGCAGTGCAAATTCTCAATTCTTTAGTTTCTTTGTGGATAAAGTGTAAATGCTATATATACACATGCTATTACTATATAAATTGCTTATCCTTAGTTGCAGAGAATGGCACATGTGACAAGTAACTGTATTTGACATTATTAATCTTATCTCTTGCTTATGATGTTTAATGCTTACATTTATAGAGGTTATTCTGAAAATATAATGGGAATTTAGAGTGTGAGGGTAAGAGATGAAAGGGAAGATGGAGATTTTTTTTAGAAAAGAACCAGGTTGTCTTGTGCCCACTGCCCAAGATGCATGTATACTTCATGAGCAAAACACATGTACTTACAAAGAGTTTTTAAAATAATAATTTTAAGACTAAAAAGAAGTGTGTTCATATTGATGTGCCTGATACCTTCATGGACTTGGCCTCCAAACAAAGTTACTAAAGTTTTAGGGGAAAAAAAGAGCAAGAATTAACAGTTACTTGTGGATATATATAATTCCAAAGACTACCATTGATAAAAGGAATTATGAATGCTGCTACTACACAAGATCAGATTCAAACAAAATATTTAAAATCTGCAACTTGACAGTTTCAGCGGTGATAGCTATAGTAAAGTATTTTTGTAGAGTGCGATGAAGCATCTGTATATCACAAGTCTCTCTCCTGAGCTTTGGTTCTGCTGCATGGCTAGGGGCCTTCAGACTAGTGTGGACCTTCTCAGAATGGCAGATCCTATGGAAAGTGAGGGCAGAGACCGTACTGGCCCGTCATTCCAGAAGGCTTTCATTCTTTGAAACTCCTATGCTTTTGTTTTGTTTGATCTACAAATTTCTCTTTCTATCTTTCTTTCTTTCTTTCTTTCTTTCTTTCTTTCTTTCTTTCTTTCTTTCTTTCTTTCTTTCTTTCATTTAATTTAATTTTTTCACATCAAGGTGTATATCTTTTCCTCTTTCTATTTCCTGTTTTCGGTTGGTCTTCTCTGAGGATTGCAGAGGCAAATCCTCTTCTACTCTTTCAGGTGGCTTAGATTAAAACTAAAAGACACAAATTTGGAAACTAGTTCAAAAACACAATCTAACAGTCTATAGCATTCAAGAAACTCATTCAATGCAAAAAGCTATTCATGGATGAAAATCAATGACCAGGAAACTGAACACTGGCAAAAGTACCCATTTTAATCTTAGACAATATAAATTTCAATCTGAAATTAATCAGTAGGAATAAAAAGATCACTACATACTAAAAAGGGAACAATCCAAATAGAGATAATGCTTATCTTCATAAAATGATGAACATTGAACACACAAAACGAAATGAATTCTAATACAATGATAGTAATGGATCTTAATACTTCACTTGCATAAAGAGAGCAACTATACAAAAAAAATCAATAAGGAAATATCAGGGTTGGGGAAATAAGTCCGTGCTCTAAGTGTCTGCCTGGCAAGCACAAGGAGCCAAGTTTGATTTCCAGTACCACTTGCCATGCAAGACCCAGAAGAGCAAACGAAATCTTGATCAGCAAAACATGCAGAAGCCACCACAATATCTGACTTCAAGCTATCCTGCAAAGCAGCAGTGGTAAAATCTCCCTTGTACTGACAACAAACAGACATGTGGATCAGTGGAATGAACTACATGTTGTTGAACCCATGTCTCGTGTGCCACAGTGAGCGCAGAGTCCCCTGCAAGGATGTCACACTCTGCATACATTGTCTATTTCTAAACCAAAACCTCAGTTTCTAAACCAAAACCTCCAAGTGTAATAGCGATATGGACATATTGCAATAATTACATGGGTTGGGAGTTGTGATTTGGGCATTTGGTCTCTAAAATAGTTGCCATCACTGAACAATAGAAATCGCCTCGTTCTCAAACCTTAAATCTTTAAAAGACTCACCACAAAGCTTCATTAATCTTCTGGTAGTGAACTCTGAAAAATTATTGTTCAATTCCTTCCTCCATTGTCAGAGATACAGCTGTTGCATTTAGGACATAGCTGTTGGGAGCAAGTTGGTCAAATGTGTACAAGCAGGACTAGGCCACAGTGCCTAAGTCAGTCAAGCTACCTTAGTCCTGAGATAAGCATCCTTAATGGTTATTATTCGTCACCAGGCAGCTATTTGTCACTAGGCAGCCTTGTGTCACATGCTACTGACTTTACAGGAGTACAAATACACACCCACACTGTTATTCTGGGGATTGTCTCACCAACCAGACGGGCCACCACTTGATCCAGCTCTTCTCTTCTAGTCTATCTTTTCCTCATTTCTGTCACAATTTCTCCTGGGTACAACAGCCCACAGTGACACCAATGGATCCCTTCACTTAGTGGCTATGACTCAATACTTGGGTTGCCTTAATGTTTACATTATAATTGAGGATTTTTCTTTGGGAGCATAGGTAGTATATGCCAGATTTTTATTATATATTGATATGTAATTCATCTCAGACAACATTATCACTGTTGTCTTGGTATTAACAGGCCACACAATTGTCACTATTTCTCTGTGAGTCAACACTCAGACTGATTTTGTGACATTAAGAATACTAGAGTCCACTCCCAGAGAACTTGTTGCTGGACTGACTACATTGCATCCTCCTGTCCCAAAATAACCCAGGTAGTCAAATCCTGGGGCTGTGGCAAACGATTATAGCTAGCCACACCTAAGTACATCACTGAAAATCAACTAAGAGATCTCAGTATTAGTAACAAATTCTTTAGGCTATAAACCTCACAAATCTCAGCACAATACAAAACACACAAACAAAAACAATACAGACATGGTGAGAAAAGGACAAAAAGCTCCTTCCCGAGCCCCCAACATCTCTGAATGCAACCCAGCTGACACAAAGAAGGAGAATAACATGATATACATACTTGGTCCTCACCTTGAGCATCACTTTCTGTCTCCAGAGAGGAAAATGTTCACAATTCAGTCTCGTGGAGAAGCTTGTCACACTGGCTTTCCTGGTGAGAACTCGGCTTTCCTCATCATGGAGAAGTTTAGGACCTCCCTGTAGCTGAGTATGTCTGTGGTATTTTCCAAGAGAGTTCTGGTTTTTACTTTGAGCATGACTTCTTGGCTCCAGTTCAGATCTCTAAGCCTGCTCACACAGATTTCTCATCCTGCTGGCATAGATTTTCTAGCTCCCACTACTGACCTTTGAGCCTTCCCAGTGCAGATCTGTGAAGCTGGCCTGCATGAGACACTGTCATGATCTCTAGGCCTCTCCATTTGTACTTATGGGAGGCATTGCTTTGAGCTCTAGATCTTTCTGCTGGAATTACGCAGAACGATGTCATGGCACCCAGGCTCTAAGTTGGATAGTTTGTCTTTAATGTGTGGAAAGATTTCCTGCACTCTTTGTACATGTTTCTTTGCTCATTACAAAATAATCTTATAAAATGTGTGTCCTGCATTGTATTGTGCACCTTGAAAAAACTCCAAACCACAACACAGGTCATTCTCTATTTCATAGATGCAAAAATCCTCAATAAACACATCATATTCTGGTATAACTCATTCCAGGGATGCAGGAGTGGTTTAAATATAAACAAATAAAAACCTTTAATACACCACATAAGCAGAAGCAAAGAAAAGAAATACATAATCACCTCAATAAATGTAAAAAGGTTTTGACAAAATCTGATCTCCATTTGTGATAAAAAGAAAACACTTGCGAAAACAGGATTATAAGGTCTTATTTCAATCTGATAAAGGGTATCTATGACAAGCAAACATCCTACTAAATGGAGAAAACCAAAACCTTTCCCACTAAAATCAAAAAGAAGATAAGGATTTCCCCTAATATCATTTCTCTTTAATATAATTCTCAAAACATTTGCTAGAGCACTAAAAGAAAGAAATAAAAGCATATGAATCATAAAGGAAAAAAATAACTATACATATTTGCTGCTGACATGATTCTTAAAAAAGACTACAAAACTCCACCAAAAGACTGCTAGAACTAATATCTAGATTCAGCTGTGTAGTGTAAGGGCTGGGGTCTAGCATAATACCCTATTCACTTTTAGAAGTAGAAAAGACTGAGACAGAATTCCATTTAGTTTGACTCCTACTTAAAGTATGTACAGAGAAGCAGCCTTACCTAAATTACTCCATTCCTCACTCCTTCCCCTTCCCTGACAGAACTTCACAGACATATAGGAGATAAGGAGAAGACAGATCCCATTAAGAGCAATGAGAGATAGACTACTTGCCCATGCTTAGCCATAAATCCCTCTGCCTGAGGCCTTGCTCCCATAGGATTCAGGGGCATCACATTCTTGCCATGACCCCATACCTATAGGATACAGGGGGGGTGCCACAGTTGCCATAGCAACAAAGAAACTATAAGAATAGGTAGGAAGTGAAGAACTGGGCCTTTATGTCTTCCCTGATGGAGAGGGAAGAACATAGGTCACTGGCTAATTAATAAAAGTTGTTATGTAATTCCTTTTAATTTGGTCTCCCTTGGGCAATATATCCAATCCTGACTGTCACAGTGGCAGGATTCAAACTTAATGCTCTAAAATCAGTAACATTCTTCTACACCAATAACAAACTGACTGAAAGGGACATTAGTGCAATAGTACCCTTCGCAATAGCATCGTGAAAAAAGAAATACTTAGGAATTAATCTAACCAAGAAAACGAGAAAAGCTCTAAATGAAAATTATAGCACTCTGAAAAAGGAGATTGAAGGGGGCATTTTTAAAAGGAATGCTATACCCTCTTCCTGGACAAGCAGACCAATGCAGTAAACACTGCCTTACTTCCAAAACTGTTATATAGATTTGGTGCAATCTCAATCAAAATATCAATACTGTTCCTTACTGAACAAGAGAAAATACTCCTAAAATTCATAGGGAACTAAGAGTGATCTAGAATAGCAAAGTTACTATGGACAACAAAGGCAACAGAGGAACTTTCACAGTTATGGGCTTCAAGTATACTGCAAAGCTACCATGACAGAAACAGCATGGTATTGGAAAAAACTTGTGGCCTGATGGAATAGAATCAAAGATACAGGAACAACTCCAGTCACTATCAGCTGTGTTGTTTTTGACAAAAGAGCCAAATCTCCAGTGCTGGAGGAAAGGTAGACACTTTAACAGACAATGCTGGGGAAATGGCTATGCACATGTCAAAGCCTGAACCTAGAGCCATACCACTCACTGTACAGTAAAGTAAAATAAAAATGGACTACTGATCTAAACATGGAAAGAGAAGCACAGTCTTCTGGAGAACAAAATCAGTAAAATTCTTGAAGACATAGGTGTGGGCAAAGACTTTATGAGCAAAACTCCAGTTGCCCAAAAAATAATACTGAGAATCGACAGATGGCATCACACCAGATTTAAGAACTTTTGTAAAGCAAAGGAAATAAGTGAAGAGATAAACTACAGAATGGGAAAAACTTCGCTCACAACTTTTCAAGGCCTAATATCTGGAATATATGAAGGACTCCTCAAGCTTAAAGCCCCAGTGAGAAAAGGGGCATCTGAAATAAATAGACACTTTTCAGGTAAAGAAATATAAACTGCCAATAAATACATGAACAATGTTCAACATAGTTGGCAACTCAAAAACATTTAAGCTATGACAACCTAAAGACCCCACCTCACTCCAGAAAGAATTTGAATCTACAAGAAAACAGCCAGTAACAAATATTGGCAAGACTGGGGGCGATTCAAACCCTTCTGCATTCTTGGTGGAAGTGCAAATTGATAAAATCACTATAAAAACCAGTATGAAAATTCTTCAAAAAGCTAAAAGTAGAAATGCCATTTCACCAGGTATTCCCCGTCTAGATATTTTCCCAAAAGAATTAAGACTTCTTACCACGCTTTTGTGGTTTGTGTCTAGTTGCCCCACACACACACACACACACCCGCAAGCCTCATGCAGTCATGGGGCGGGGAACTTCTAGAGTTTGAGATTAATTCATGATCAAGGATGGGATTATGGGTTTGAGTACTGCTAGAATTTTGGGTGTGAGTGCTACACCCAGCCTGGGGCAGATAGCCTGAATGCAAATTAAGAGAGAGAGACTTCCTCTCTCCATAGCCATTGTTGCTGCTGCTCCTCCGTTTTGTCTCTGCTCTTAGCCGCTGCCATGAAAGGTTGATCTCTACCCTGAGCCACTCTGCCATGGAGCCAGGTGAGTATGGACAGAAACTTCCATTAACTGTGAGCTAAATAAACCTTTCCTTTCTTACTTCTGTGTGTCAGATATTTGTCCCAGCAATGAAATGAGAGAAGAATAACTAAGGAACACACTTATGTTTGTTTACCTGTATTTATATCAATGCAATTAATAACAACAAAATCTTGGAAATTGCATAGGATGAGAAGATTAAATAATGCAATAGCTATACACAATGGAGCACTACTTTGCCATGAGGATAAAATTGAATCACTTGTAGAAAAACAGATCCATCTTGCCAACATAATGCGAAATAATTCAGAAACATAAGCTTAAATATCAGTCTCACATGAAAAGCTCATATATATGAATAAATATATATTCCATATATATGAAATAGGTATATGTAATATCTCTCAGACAAATATATACATACATATATATGAAAATAAAAGAAATAATTGGAAAAAAGTGAAACAAAATGTTCTTTGACTTCATATAATCATTTTACATGGTTTGTATGATCTTTGACTACTAGCTTTGTTCTCAATCTGTATGTATTATACAGCAATTAATTTTATAAGTTCCTATAAGATAAATAAATCAATCTGATGCTGGAAAAATAAAAGAGCATGGGGAGGAGAGTTGAAGTGTGTTACATAACATGTCCCAATTCTCTACAGCAAGTGTAAGTTATTATGGGCAGCAAATATGAGACAATAAAGATCGAAAAGAGAAAAAAGTATTGGAAAAGATTAAAAGCAATAAAAGACATCAATTAGTGGACAAATCAAGGGGGGGAAAATGAGTTCAATGATATGCTACAGGGAGAAAGGAGTGAGGATTAATGAATAAAACACATGGGAATGCTTCATGAAAATAAACACTGAGCTTATGGGGAGTTAAAATGCTGTCGGAAACCACAAGAAGTTGGTATATTAGTCAAAGAAATCATACAGAAAAACTTCAAAAAGTGGAGAAAGGTACGAAGTAACCTGAGTTCACTATAATTCTTCTCAAAATCAATTCTCAGGGAAAACCAAAAGAGAGCAAATATTCAGGACAAGGGAGAAGCAAAAGCACTTGAAAAGGCTGTCTTAATTTTTCTGAGGGCACATTTCTCAGCAGAAAGCTGACAAGCCAGGTGACAGGGAAATGACAAGAGGTGTTCAGTGCACTGAAGGAAAAAAACATCAACCAGGGACACGGTACCCAGAAAATAATTCCTTCAGGAAGGAAGATATGAAAATGTTCCCTGACAAACAACAGCTGAGGAAATAAGTCTTGAATTGATCTGCACTAATAGAATTCTTGAGTGACCTAAATCAAAACCTGGCTTAAATATATTGTTTTGACTAAGGTAAAATACAAAGAAAGAACAAAATGAAGCATGAGTTAAACCACAGAAGGGTGTTCTAGGTCTCTTCTGTTTCCAAATAATTTTAGGAATGTTTTCTCTATTCTTTGCGGTATGTTCATGGTATTATGATTAGGATTCCATTAAATCTGTATAACAGTTTGGGGAGTAAGGCCATTTGCATAAAACTGGTTCTTCCTAACCATGAGCAGGGAGTATCTTTCCATTTCCTGATATCTTCTTTGATCTCCTTTTTCAGATTACTATAATTTCAGTAGACAGATATTTCACTTCCTTTATTACACTGATTTCTTAAAGTATTTGATTTTTTGGATGCTATTATGAAGGATGTGGTTTGCCTAATTTCTTTCTCAGTAAGTTGTTATTTGTGTAAAGGAAGGTGATTGGTTTTTTGAGTATTGACTTTATATCCAGCTAAGCTACTGAATTGGATTACTAAGTCTGGAAGTCTTTTGGTGGAGTTTTTGTATTGTCTATGTAGAGTATCACATCATCCTTTAATAATGATAATTCAACTTCTTCCTTTCCTGTCCTTGGTCTTTTTATTTCTCTCTCTTGTCTAATTGCTCTGGCCAGTATTTCCAAATCTGTATTGAAGAACAGTGGTGACAGTGTCAAAACAAGACTCTTTGTTTTGTTTCTGATTTCAGGTGGTAAGCTTTGTTTTTATCCCTTTAGTATTATGTTAGCAGTTAGATTGACACAGATGGCTTTTATCAGGTTGGGGTAAAGATCATCTATTCCAATTTTCTGTAGGGTTTTTATCATGAATGAGTATTAGACCTTGTCAAAAGCTTTTTCTGCATCCATTGAGATGATCATATGGTTTTTGTTCTTGGCTCTATTGATGTTGTGCATTACCTTTATGGATTTGCATATGTTGAATCATCCCTGAGCTCCTGAGCTGAATCGCACTTGGTTGTGTCATATGATCTTCTTGATGGTTTTCTGTATTCTGTTTGCTAGTACTCTATCAAGGATTTCTGCACGTATGCTCCTTAAGGAGACTGGCTTTTAGCTCCCTTTTTGGCTAGGTTTTCTCTGGTCTTGATGTGATACATTGTGATAAGTGTGCACGTAAGTTTATAGCAACACAATTTGTAATAGCTAAATCTTGGAAACAACCTAAATGTCTATCAGCCAAGGGATGGATAAAAGATGTGCCGTTTTAATACAATGGAGTGTTATTGGCACATAATGAAGGATAAGCTTGAGATTTTTATAGGTAAATGGATGAGACTTGCGATCACACTCATAAGAGAAATAAAGCAGACTCACCTGTGTAAGCGTCATATTGTCAACTGCTGTGAGAAATTAAAAGAGTGAAAAAGGTCTAGAGTATACGATAGATTTATGATATAGGAAGTAATTGCTTAAAAGGAAAAGTGGACTAGAAGGGGAATAAGAGGAGAGGAAAGAAGAAAAAAGCGAGAATAATACAAGTTATCTATACCATTAGTGTATCTTAGATAACTGAAACAGAAAGTTGGTCCTAATATCAATTGGAAAATTTTTATGCCCATATCTTGCACTCTGAGCAACTACTTTCAAGATGACAACATATTCATTCTTGTTATTCTCCTATTACTTTGCTGTGAAATGATTTTAACTTCTTTCATTAAAATAAATAAATTGTAGAGTAAGGGGAATAGATCTTTTGCAAATGGGATGGGGTCCAGGAGACAGAAGGTGGGAGGAAGCGGGCAGCAGAGGGGAAGGAAAGAGAAGTAAGAGATGCCACATACAGGGACCAGCACCACATAAAGGTAGACATTGTGTCCAAAATATCGGGGATGACTACAGCACCAATGAGAGTGTGGAGAGGGGGTGTGGAGGTAAAGGGATGGGGGTGATGCAACGCACTTAGGGACTGAGGACAAACAAGCCGTGTTACCTATACGCATCTCCCCCAGCATGTAGCGGTAACATGTACTATAAAATTCACTGTTTTAAAAAAAGACACGTTAAAGGGTGCTAATCATATTGACAGAACTGCCAATGAGTAAGAATATGAAAACACAATAGCTCATTGTTTTTACTAGTTATACAAATTTCAAAAGCTGTAATATTGTACATTTATTGTAAAAATTGTCACATCTTTTTAATAAAGGTTGAAAAACAAAAGAGAATGCTAATTGTATTACTGGGTGGCAAGATAGAAAATATGAAAAAGTATAAAGATGGAAAGATTCTGCTACAAAGACAACAAATATTTGAAGAAGCAGAATTGCATATTTAGTTAAACATCACAGAAGATATACACATACACAAGTACCACAGTACTTCATTAATATGGAAAATATTTATGTTAGTATTTATCAGTTAACATTACATTTAATTTGCAAATGTGGACATCTTGGTCCCTAAAGGCAGTATAATGGCTTCTTCCCAGAGATACTGGGAGGAAGAACTGCAGCTGTTCTCAGGGGAAATCTCCAGAGACTACAGTGTCTCCTTAAACACCTCCAGGCTCCACATAGGAGTCTTTGGGATCTTGATAGGACTGGAGCTGGCAACAGCCCAGAAGGGGCATGTCACTGCCTTTGCTATGGAACATCACCAACCTGTCTGAGTGAGAGCCACCATCACCACCTGAGAGGGGCTTCAGACCTGAGGGCTGGCTGTGCATGTGCAGGAAGGCCCAGGAAACCCCTCAAAGGCAAGTTACATTGATGGACTTTTAAAGGACAAGCTCTTTGCTTATTTTATTTTATTGAGAAACAAACAGCAATAAGACAGTTTCAAAGCTCATTAATATGACAGTTTCAAAAATTAATACTTTTTACATTGTTATCTACTTAGTGGTTATCCATATTACAAGATACAGACAGGACATCCTGTCCAAACATTTTTAGTACAAGTCTTTATTCTCATGGAATTAAGAACAAGTAGCTGTATTTCTATCCTAACTATACTGTATATACAGGTACAGAATGGGCCTTCCTTTCTATCCTTTCTTTGTTTAGTCCTATCAGATATGGGTATTCCATTGGCATCTGGATTCTATAGGTGCATGAATTCAGCAAAGTAATCCAATCAGTCCAGCAGTACACAATATTAATAGTGTATCCACAGAAGTTATTGACTTGAGTCTTTCACAGCTCAGCATGTTAATATGGTTTTGCTTTATATACCCTTTTTTGTATACTTTTCTGCTGGATGGTTAAGATCAAGATAAAGCAAGACCTATATAACAAGCAATGTAACTTTTGTATCTGATAAGGTCAGTCAGATCCCCTCAGGATTTATCCTGTAACTCTGTACTGCACTTTATAGATGCCTTGTCAGTGTCAGCCATGTGGATGAGTCACTGCCATTGCTTGACCAATTTGCTCTCTGAAAAAGCCTGAGAGAGTGTTTTCTCTCCATGTGACTCTCCTTAGGCACACTCTACATCATCAATCATGTTGTTCTGTGGCTCCATAATCTCCCTGATTAGACAAATTGGGACACAACTGAGTTGCATGATGTTACACTACAGGTTCTCCTACATTCTGAGTCCTCACTGATCTTGAAAGGCTGAGGCCAAATTATTGGCTGTTTTTGCAGCCCTTCTATTTCTCTAATTTTTTTGTCTGCAAACTTAGGTTGTTAACCCTCCAGAAGAATAGCTTATTATTACCCTACAACATAGGTAGTTCGGTGTACTTCACTATCTATTAATCATCTTAGATATGCAGATCTCTCATTATTACAGACCCTTTTGTAATTTACTTGAAGAAAGTAATCTCATTGTGTTGACCTTATAGACCTGGGCAGTTCATTATTCCAACAGGAGAGAAGGAGTTCGTGGTGCATAGGAAGTTGACCTGTAGGAATGTCTCTTGATCTGTCCTTCCATGCCTCAAAGATGCTGGGGTATTAAATCATGATTTGAGACAGAGGGAGCTCCTCTCATATGTGTTTAGCCACACTCCCTGGGTACATTTTATGATTTCATGACACTGCTCTGTATTGACTGTTGGTCATCATTCAGCAGCTTGGCAAGCTTCTATCTTCTGTAAGTGTCTTCATCAGAAAGACAGCTTATGTGCAGGCAGGGGGCTAACTACGTGTTTGGTGCCTTGGTCAAAGATAAGGTGGTCATATGTGTTTGGAGTTGTTTCTTTCTTCTAATTTGTTTCACTGATCCTCAACTCTTCATTTTTCTGGTAGTAAAATTTTAAAAACCACAATAGTATCATCATATAATTTCGATTAAGGGATTGTGATGGACCCTGCCTTGCCTTTGTTGCCTGGAATTGTTCTTTCTATTCAATGTCTCTTTTCATTTCAAATGAATTCTAGGAATGTGTTCATTAGTTCTGTGAGATATGCTAATTTAAATTGACTGGGATTGCATTAAATCTGTATAACAATTAAGGAGTATGACCATTTTCACTATGTTAGTTCTTCCTATCCATGAACAAGGGCTATCTTTCAATTTTCTGATATCCTCTTTAATCTCCTCTTTCAGAGCACTGTAGTTTTCCCTGTATAGATATTTTACTTTGTTAGATATGTTTCTTTTTTTAAGAATATATTTGGTATAGGGTCTCACTCTGCAGCAGCTCAGACTCATAGTGATCCTCCTGTTTACAGCATTCCAAATGCTTAGACAGCTGTGCTATGATTTTTAAGTGTTTCATTCTTGGGGTGTTACTATGAAAAGTGTGGTTTCCTTAATTTTTTCCTTAGTGTGTTTGTTGTTCATGTATAGGGATGTTACTGATTTTTGAATGCTGAGTAGCTACACTACTCAATTTGGTTATCAAAACTATAAGAGGCCAAATACATTCACTGGAAGAAACCAGCCTCTTTGATAATTGGTCCTGGAAACTTGGCTTTCCATGTGCCAATGGCTAAAACTAAGCCCATGTCATTCGATTTTGTTGTGAAATTCAAGTCAAATTAGAATAAAAATATAAATATTAAAATACAAACACTAAGTTGTCTGGAAGAGAAATGGGTAAAACTCCTAAGCAAAGAAGTAGGCAAGGATTTATTAATAAAATCCTATGACAGAAATGCCACCAAGAAAAAAAAGCTGGGATCTCATCTTATTAAAAAGTTTTTGGGCAGCAAAAGAAAAGACAACTCAGAGTGGGAAAAAATCTAAGCCAGTTGCTCCTCAGATGAATATCTGGAACTTATAAAGAATTGAGAAAAACAGACCACCCCAATGTAAAGACCCAATCAAAACTGGGCATCTAAAATAAACATTCACTTCTCTGAGAAGTAAAAACGTCAAATAATTATATGAAAAATGTTCCGTATCATTGGTCATTTGAAAAGTTCAAGTTAAAAGAACACTGAGATTCTACCTCACTCCAGAAAGAATGACTATAATCCTTTAATCACCTAATAAAAAATGCTGGCAGGCCTGTGCACCAAAAGGAATCCTTCTCCACTGTTGGTGGGAGTGTAGACTGTTGTACCCAGGGTGGAAATCGGTGTGGAGATTCCTCAGAAAGGTAGGATTAAAGGTAGCATTTGATCCAGCTATTCCTCTTCTGAGTATCTTCCCAGGAGAATTCAACATAGCATACCTCAGCAATAGATGAAGACTCATATTTATAAAGCTATGATTTGTAATAGCTGAATCTTTGAAACAACCCAACAGAGAGGTGGATGAAAGAGATCCGTTTCTTAAAAGACACAATGGAGTACTACTCAGTAATAAAGAAAAATAAGCTTGAGACCTTTGTAGTTAAGTGAGTGGCTCCTAAGACTACAATCTTAGGTGAAATAAACTGGAAACACAAGAGTGAATATCATGTTGTCTCTCTGGTGTGAAGAGTGAAACAAAAATTAAGGACAAAAATGCACAATAGATACAGTGAAATATGAGGAATTGTTCTCCATGTCTTGTATGTTATTGTGGAAGGCATGGTTTCCCTAATTTCTCTCTCAGCATGTTTATTATTTGTGTATGAGAGTGGTACTTATTTTTGAGTGTTAACTTTGTATCCAACTACACTATTGAATTTGTTTACTAAATCTAGAAGTTTCTCGATGCAATTTTTGGGGTCTTCTGTATAGAGTATCAGATCATCTAGGAATAATGATAATTTTAACTATTTTCATTCCAATCCTATTTCTTTTATTTCTCTCTTGTATCATTGCTCTGGCTAATGTTTCCAGAACTATACTGAATAGTACTGATGATGGTGTATATCCTTGTTTTATACTTGGTTTTAGAGTAAAAGCTTTCAGTTTTTGACCGTTTAGTCTGACATTGGCTGTTCATTTGTCATACACAGCTCTTATCACATTGAGATAAAGACCATCTAGTTTGATTTTCCGTAGGGTTTTTACCTTAAATGGCTGTTGGACCTTGTTAGTTTTTTTTTTTTTTTCTTTTCTTTTCTTTTCTTTTCTTTTCTTTTCTTTTCTTTTCTTTTCTTTTCTTTTCTTTTTTTGCATTTACTGAGAGGCCTCCCTAGGAAGTTTCTGTTCCTCAGAGATGCCTTCTGGATACACGTAGTTCTCACTCTTTCTGTCTATCTCAAGAACCCACTGTGCCCATTTATTAAAGAGAAGGTGTTGTTTTCTATGAGGCTCATCATTGAGTCCCTCAGTACTGAACTATGGTGATAGATATTATCCCAGGCAACCATAGTGGTGTCATTTGATGGAAAAAAAACTGACTGTATTGTGTCTGACACTCTGGATGAAGTAGTAAAATTAGTAATGGAGACCTCAGGCTTAGCCTTGCAAGTGCCAAACTGTGATGATTAAACTATCTTTAATCATCAGAGCAACTCTATCGCTGTATAAGAAAATCCCACGTACAACTTGTATGCAAAGACTTTCTACAAACTGTGGTACAGGGTTTCAGGGTAAATATTGAGGGGATTTGACTGACCTTGTTACATACAAAAGTTATATTTCTTGTTATACAGGTCTTGCTTTATCTTGCTCTTAACCATCCAGCACAAAGTATAAAAACAAGATATAAAAAGTAAAGCCATTTTAATATGGTGAGCGTTAAAAGGCTCAAGTCAACAGCTTCAGACATTGCCAGTCCTATGGATAACTCACTATTATGGACTATGTTGGATTATTTTGCTGAATTTATGCTCCTACAATATATAAGTGGCAAGGGAATACCAATCTCTGACAAGACTAAACAAAAAAAGGCATACAAATGGAGGGACCTTTTGTATCTATATATATGAGATAGTTAGGATAGATATACAGATACTTTCTCTTAATTCAATGAGAAGAAAGATTTGTACTAATAGGATTTAGACAGGATATCATGCCTGCATCTTGTACTATGAATAACCACTATGAAGACAACAATATGCAATGTACTAATTATTGAAACTGTTCTACTAATCGGTTTTGAAACTGTCTTATTGCTATTGCTTCTCCATAGAATTAATAAAAAAAATGCCACAGATTGGGTGACCTAAACAATGGGAAAGAAAAACTTTCCGTTAGTAGTGATTTTACCCCATGTGGAGAGACTTAAGAAGGACTGGAGAAAAACAGGGACAAAGAAAGAGAAAGACATTAAAAGGAAGGCTGAAGTGTGAAGGATGTTCGGCCAAGTTTTAGGAAACTGGAGAAAAGCAGAAGAGACAACAAATGAGAGAAAACCAGAGTACTGAAATGAACCAAAATGATACAGCATTCACTTGAATGCAAATATAAAATCAAGAGAGATAGCTGAGGAAAAGAAAGAAAGTGCACAGAAGAAAGAAGAAGTAAAAATAAGAGACCTAAGTAGAAAGAAATGCCAATCAGACAGAAAAAAGAAAGCCATTCAAAGAAATGAAGAAAAATGACAACGTTCCTCTAGTGTGCATAGTCCTGCAGTGGTGCCAAAGTTGGAACCCAGAAATGCGCTGACCCCGCCAGGACTGCGGCAGCGTTCGTGCTAGGAGAGGGGCTGATCTTGGCCTCTGCCTGTGTGAACCGGGACTGGTCTCAATGACGGTGTTTCACATGTGCCCTTCTCCTTGTCAAGGCTGGATCTACAGTTCGTTCCCAGTTTCTGTAGCGTCCTTAGGGAAGCATGGGACTGACCTTAGGCTGATGTCAGCTGAGTCCTTCTGGACCTGAACAGCATCCTATGTTTCACACAGTCAACCCTTCTTACCGCTGAGCATGGGGGAGGGCTTGTCCTGCTGTGGGTCCAGGTTGGGTGCCCACTTGTGCTGTTGGCCCAAGGCCACTCTGCTGGTCACAGACCAGAGGGCCCCACCCAGGCCTTTGTATTTAGGAATCAGACCAGCTTTCAGTGGCCACAAGGGTGGAGTGTGGGTGGTTCTGCCTCTCTCTCTCAGCAGAATTTCCCGTGTATGCTTCCCTAGTGCCAGGAGTCTAGTGCAACCGAACGGCTCTTCCCTTGCTGCACTCCAGGACTCTGGCAGTGAAGCAACACAGGATTGCAGAGTTCCTGTGATTCACCCTGAGACTTTTAAAATAAAATGGTGGTCCCCATGCAGGATTCTGTTCTACATGTACGTGTGCTTGGACATAGCCCCAGCTGACTTTTCTTACCAACTGATAGTTTCATGAGGCTCTTCGGGAAACAGTGTCTGGTAATCTTGCTGCTGCTTCTGTCTGTCCACTGTTGCCGCACTGGCCCACCATCCTGCTGTTCCAACTGCTGCCCCATGGCATTAATTAACTGCACCCATAAATTCTCTTAATATACTTGAAATTTGGAACCACTCAGAATAGGTTAAGTTTTAGCTTGAGTACCCAGTAGAGACTGCCTTTAATATCTGTAAAAATGTGAGTGAATCTCCCAACTTGCTGTGACCCATAATTCATATCAATGTAAAAGCACAACAACATTTCAACGTGGATGCAAGAGACTACTGAATGGATAGCCAGTGTGTCTACAGATTTTTGCCAAATTGGTTATGCAAACATCCTACATATTTGAGAATGACCAATTTTTAATGTGAGGTTTTGTTGTGTTTAGTAAGACTAAATTTGATGGCAGTTATATACAAAAAAACATTTGGATTATTAAGCTATTTATTCTTTACTGTATAAATTTATAATATTTTTAAATTAGATGCATGATCCATTAAAATTCTTAAGATCTGAAAGAATGTGAATGTGCAAATAATAAACAGACTAAGCTTGTTTCAAGAAAATAATTATTCTGAATAATCTTCAACTGCAAATGGATCTAAAATTACAGAACATAAGATACTTGTACTTTCTGATTTCAGAAAAATTTCTATAGGCTTCTGTTTCTTCTATTGCTTTGCTGCAGGGCAGGTAGAGGTTGTGCAGAACACTGATGGAGAACAGGACACATGTGACAGCCTTCCTCCTCCTGGGCCTGACCGGCGACCCCCACTTGAGCCTGCCCCTCTTCCTCACCTTCCTCCTCATCTACGCCATCACTGTGCTTAGGAACCTGGGCATGGTCCTGCTGATCCTGCTGGACCTGGGCCTGCACAGCCCCATGTACTTCTTCCTTGGGAACCTGGCGCTGATGGACTCGTGCTCCTCCTCGGTTGTCACTCCCACGGTCATGGCTGGGCTGCTTACAGGAAACAAGGTCATTTCCTACAGTGCCTGTGCCCCTCAGATGTTCCTGTTTGCAGTCTTCATTTGCTCAGAAAATCATCTCATGGCTGCCACGGCCTATGACCATTATGTGGCAGTGGGCAGACCCTTGCACTACACCACCATCATGACCACGAGAGTGTGGATAGGTCTGTCTCAGGATGCTATGCCTGCTCCTTCCTGAATGCATGCATCCAAACTGGGGACACATTGTCTCTCGTATTGTAAATCCAATTTGGCTCATCATTTTTTTTTTTTTTTTTTTTTTTTTTTTTTTGTGATATCCCAGCACTCATGGCTCTCTCCTGCTCTGACAAACATGTCAGTGGGCTGGTCCTTGTATATCTCGTGAGCTTCCATATCTTTTTTGCCATGTTTGTTATCTCAACGTCCTACATCTTCATTTTCATCACCATGCTGAGGATGCGCTTTGCTGCCAGACATCGCAAGGCCCTGTCCACCTGCGCCTCCCACTTCACGGTCATCTCCATCTTCTACGGCACTAACATCTTCATGTACTTAAGGCCCACCGCCAGTCATTCTATAGACAATGATAAAATTTCCTCTGTGTTTTACACTATCGTCATCCCCATGCTCAGTCCCATGATGTACAGCCTGAGGAACAAAGAAGTCAAGAATGCATTCTTCAAAGTCAAGCATATGTTTATCTTATCAAGGCCAAGTAAGGTATAGAATTTTGCTTGTAACTTTATAGATGCACCATGCCTGGAGTTCTTCTGTGGTCTTTGACAAGTAGTGAGTTACATTTTGAGGCCCATTTTCTCACTTGGAAAGAAGTATTTTTCCATTAAAAATATACTCTACTTGCGATGAATACAGAGTAAGAATAGTTAAGGTAGCCTGGGTATGTTGTCTACACTATCTTTAAGGATATTGGTTATGTATGTGCAGTAGAGGTGTTTTTTCCATGCCTCAGATTAATATAAGCATACAGGCAACAGATCAGAGATGCACATAAATAAAACAATGTCCACAGGACTCTCATGGTGCCAACAATGGCCAAAGGGGTCTCATGATGAGAAATATGCATTGTGGGTTTTTTCTAAGCTTAAATATTATGTGTGAATGTGGCAGTTAATTTTATGTATTTATTTAGCGGATGAAGAGATTTGCTGCCTAAGAGAGGACCAGAAGATAATATTATCATCTGTCTGTGTTGTGTTTCCAGAACAGCCTAGTATCTAAAACACTAAATTAGAAGAATGATCTGTCCGTTTCACTGTGGGAGCCAGCTCCCCTTCCTCACCCCTTCCCCTCACCCTTCACCATCCCTCCCCCTCCACCCTCCCCACCCCTCTTCCTGTCTATAGCAGAGAGACAGACAGACTTTTTTAGTGATTGCTCTTTGTTGTTGTTGCTGTTTGGTTGCCATGAACTGCTGCTCTCTGCCATGTGCCCTTCTGCCTTGGAGCCAGATGAATATGGACTGAAACTTTAGTAACTGAGCTAAATAAACCTTTCCTTCCTTCATTTTGGGTGTTGGGTATTTGATCCAGCAACGAGAGAAGTGTAACTAAGACAGAATTTGATACCAGAGAAGTGGGGTCATTGCTGTGGCTAAACCTGACCATGTGGATTACAATATTTTGGGACTGGCTTATGGGAGGAGATAGGAAAGGTTCCGAGATGTTGCCTACAAGAGAAGCACTGAAAGAGCTTTGGCTGTTGTGTTTGGGAGATTCTGGTAAGAGCTCAAAAGACCAGAAGGATGTTAGAAAGCTGGCCTGTAAAGACCAGGATAGGAGGTTTCTGGTGGGAAGAAGGACCGCATTGGTTGTTGGACTCCAGATGATTTGTGCTATGGTTTGGCCAAAAGACTATCTGAATTTTGTTCATGTCCAAGACTTTACCTAAGACTGAGTTTAAGCATGGCAGAGTGATTAATCTTTCAAAAGATATTTCAAAGCAGCCAAATATTGGGGAGTTTGCATGGCTGTTATTGGGGGCTTTTAGTCAGATTTATGTTGAGAAAGAAGAGCAAGGAGCCCAGCAGGATGGTTCAAACTGTTGTGAGTTTGGCCAGAAAGGAAACACCAAGAAAGCTGTGGGCTGCAAAGATGGAGCTGAAAGGATCTCCATTATGGAGAAAGAATGAGAGAATAGAAAGGGCAGCCTGAGTGCATCACAGCAGGTGGCAGATCTCTGCCTTTTGCAGCCTCAGAACTGCAAAGTTCATGGACTTTGCCTTGAGAAGAAAGCTGCAGAGCTCCATGTTCCAGAATGGTGGCAGCTGCCACCACATTCCAGAATTACACCAGCATGGAGAACTTGTTCTTGGGAATCAGGATCAGAGTGCTCAGCCACCCAGGCACTCAACCCTTACAGCCAAGGGAAAGGAAAACCTGCCTACTGCTTCAACTGGCAGCAGACCTCAGCATCATCCACATGGTAGTAGTTTTAGGCGCATGCAGAATGCAGGAGGAGTTCTCAGGTTAAGAAGGCTTCCACCTCGATTTCAGAAGGCCTGGAAGGCCAGGCAGTGGGCCCCTGAGAGGGCAGTATGCGAAGCTGTGAGAGAGAAGCCTATTCAGTGGAAACCCCAGAAGTTTGGAAAAGCCAGGAACATGGGTTATCTAATGGAAACTGCAAGGAAGAGCAAAGCAGGCCTGAGAAAGAAGCCACAGGAGCTACAACCACCAGACGTGCCATAGGGGCAGAGCCATGTAGGGCCTGTGGAGCTCACAACGCAGTGCAGACTGCTTTGGATGTGCCAGTTGGAACTATGGGATTTAATGCTTGCCCTGCTGGATTTTGGACTTGTGTTGGTCCTTGTGTTTTATATTCCCCTGTTGTTTGCAACTTTTGGGTTGGTAATGTTTATCTTGTGCCTTTGAATGTTGGATGTGTTTAGCTTTTCTTTTGTACAGGAGCTCACAGCTAAAAGTTTGCCTTAGATCTTGGAAGAGACTTGGACTTGACTTTTCAACCATGGTGAAACTGTTTGGACTTCGGCAACTCTTAAAGATAGACTAAAATGTCTTTTGTACAAAAGGATGTGAATGAGACCTTGGGGGTCCAGGGGTGGAAGGTTATGGTTTGTGTCTCGTTGTCCCCCCCCAAAACCTCATGTAGTCATGGGGTGGGGACTTCTAGAGTTTATGATTAACTCATGATCCACTGGGATTATGTGTGATTCAAGGCTGGGATTATGGGTGTGAGTGCTATATCCCACCATGGGGTGGACAGCCTGAATGGAATATAACAGAGAGAGAGACTTTTTTAGTGATTACTGTTTGTTGTTGCTGTTTGGCTGCCATGAACTTCTGCTCTCTGCCATGTGCCCCTCTGCCTTGGAGCCAGCTGAATGTCAACTGAAACGTCTAATAGCTGTGAGCTAAATAAACCTTTCCTTATTTCATTTTGGGTGTTGGGTATTTGTACCAGCAATGAGAGAATAGTAACTAATACACTGTCCCTCTCCTTCCCTCTCTGACCTTTAGGACTCCATCTTCTTACACTCACATGTAATTTCATGGTCTTTCCCTCTCTTGGTCTTTGGTGTTAATCACTTTAATCTGGAATAAGTCTCCTTTTCTGTCTCATGCCACTGTCTTAGATTCAGTGAGGCCCTTGCTGGTTTTTGGCATTTCTTATAGAACATCAGTGAACATTACAAACCCCATATTGTATACCATAAAGACCTTAGCAAGTATCTTCTTAGATTCCTGTATGTGGGCTGCCAGATCTTTTAACTTGAGGGCCTTAACTAAAACATACTTCTTTCAAAGTTGTAGCTTAACATTTGATTAGTGTAAGACAATACAATTTTTGTTAAGAGTTTTTCTTTAATAATAGTATTAGGGTTTTAATTTGAGATCCATGATATTTCATAGAATGAAACATTTTCTCTTCTCATATTTTAATAAACATTGTCTTAATCCTGAATCTCATGTGACTTTTTTTATGACTTGAGGACAGAGTCTACGGGGTGTACAGGTTCTCACTACAAATATCAGACTCGTAGTGATTATTCTGCTTTCAGCCTCCCAGGTTCTGGGATACAGGCATGCGCCACCACACCGAGTCTCCACAGCACGCCCAGGGGGCTTGGCCAGCACAGCACATCGAGGATTGAAACCTGGCCGCTGTGCTGTGCCAAAGCAGGTGCTTTAGTCCACTGATCTACCTGGCCAGCCCACATGTGACTATTTTCTATGTCATTTGATACTTCCAACATATTCAATTATTATTTTTTAAAAGATAATCTAGAACAAAAAAATACATGAAACGGACTTATCTTTTCAATCTATTAATATATTGTGATATTGAGATGTATAAATTAAAACTAGAAATCAATACCATCTACTTTTCTACAGTGCCTCAAAGTTGTAATTCTTCGCACTGTATTCTGCTATTGCTTAGTTGTGTTCTTCCTTACAGGCTCCTGTCTTTTTTCCCCTTCTTTTGCATTGAATTTTTTTCTACCATTTCAAAAGTTCAACCAATCACACTTCCTGCTCCTTCCACTTTCTTTCATAGTATCAAAAGTTCAGATTTCATTCAGAGTTCTGAATTCAGTGGCTCCCACCATGGAGTGTTTCCTGACCATGTAGATTAGTCTCCAGTTACCATCCCTACTGGGATGGTTTGGTCTGTTTGTCCATCTAAAGTTTTATGCAATCATAGGTGACACTATTCAGATGTGGCTGGATCTGGGGTGTGTGATGCTAGGATTCAGGATATTGATGATGTGGTGTGAGAGTTAAAGCTACCCTACCCTAAGCATCAGTGCTACCTGCTCTCAGGGTAGAGAGCCCAGGCAGGATGCAACATACAGAAAGAATGTTGTCCTGTGTTGGTCTCTGCTTGCTGCTGCTTCACTCCTTTGCAGCTTCCATCCACTCATGAGTTGTTTTTCCTGTGTGAGGTCTTTCTACCCTCATACAGTGACTTGGAGCCAGCTATGAACTGAAATTTCTACAAACTGTGAATGACGATAAACCTTTCCTCCAGTGACTTCTGGTGCTTCCTATTTTGTCTCAGCAATGAAAAAAATAACTAATGCAGGATTTGGTACTGAGTGGGGTCTTTGCTGTGGTGGTGCTACCTGACCATACAGTTCAGGAGTCTCTGAACCTGGCTTGGAGGAAGATTTTGGAAAGCCTGAAGATGTGGGCTGAAGGAGCAGCCCTGCAATGCCTTAAGCTGTGCTTGAGGGGGGATGCTGGTAAGAGCTCAGAAGAGCAGAAGTCTGGTAGAAAAGCTGGCAGTAAAGACTGTGTGCGGGAGGTTTCCACTGAGAAGAACTACTGCATTGGCTGATGAACTTCAAACAGTGTAACCTATACATTGGCAGAAAGCTTGTCTGCACTTTTGTTGTGTCCAGAGAGTTTGCCTGAGACTGAAATAAAGAATAGCAGACTAATTAACCTTGGGGACGAAATTTTAAGGCAGTCTAATGTTGGGGCAGTGGCATGGCTACTGTTGGGAGCTTTTAGTCAGTCTATGTAGAAAATCAAGGGTAAAAATGCCAGCATAATGATTTCAACCACTGTGAAATCAGCTAGAAGGGAAGATACAGTAAAGGTATGGTCTAAAAAGACAGCAGAAGTCAACACGGTTGCTGAGAGGGAACATGCAATGGAAAAATGGCCTGAAGACATTACGGAAACCTCAGGAAAGACATTATACTTTGACTTTTCAGCACTGTGAAAACTGTTAGGACTTTGGCGGCTCTTGGAGATGGACTAGATGCCTTTTGCAAAAAGGGAAGTACATGAGGTTTTGGAGAACCAGGGATAATATATTATCTGCTGTGCCTAAATGTCCCCACCAAGCTTTCTATGGTGATTAGTGAGGCTTTGCAGAGGTGGCTGGATCTACTGTGTAAGATATTGGATTTAAATTTGGGTAAGTACTAAGTGAATCCATTGGTTGGCTTGATGCAGTTCTGAGTGTAGAGAATGGGAAAGCCCACCCCTGGCATGCCTACTGCCTGCCCTCAGGGTGTGTAGCTGGCATATGATACAAGGGACAGAAAGAGGGCTGGCGTCAGCTCTAGTAGGTCTCTGCTTGTTTCCTTATTGCCTTTATGCCTTCAGCCTGTTATGAACTGTTTGTTCACTGTGGTATCCCCCCACCATGCCACCTTGCCTTTGAGCTTGCCAGAACTCAACTATAAAATGAAATCTCTATAAACTGTGAGGGAAATAAACCTTTCTCCATTTAACTTTGGATGTCATTCTCAGGAAAGAATAAAGATATTATATGTAAGTGAATTAGACACACAAGCCTGAATATCACATGGAATCTCATATGAGTAAGGAAAAATCGAAAAGAAAAGCATCATGAAGCCTGCATGGAAGGAATTGAGGGAACTGATCTCCTGCAAACTGAAAGCAATCCAGAAAACAGAGTGAGGAAAGGGAGGACAGAAGTAGAATTTGAAGAAGTATGAAGTGCCCTGCACAGCAACTTGAAAGCCCCAATGAATGAAAAGCTTCTGTGTCACAAACTTGAGCTAAGCATGATAATAGAAAAAGTAATGAAAAATGGGAGAGGTGACTGAGAGAGAGAGAGAGAGAGAGAGAGAGAGAGAGAGAGGTGCTGGGAAAGGGAAGAAATATTTGACAAGAGAGACTTGTAGTATGCAAATGGACCTGATCCCAAGATGAAATGAAATCTCATATAATGCAAACACATACTAAGAAAATAAAATTCAATAAAAATGAATGTAATATGTATTAACATTTAACATGTAACTCATATTTGACTTATGGAATCTTAATTCAAAAAATAGTTGTGTTACACTTTCTATATATATCATGGAAAAACATTCATGAAAATCCTGTGGGTGGATCAAATATTACTATCACTTGTGTTGCAGAACAGAAGCTGAAGGTCAAAAAGAACATGCCTCTCATGTAGATTTGAAGTGAAAAAACTTTGATGCATAGAACAAATATGTAAACATGATGATTCATTTGCCTGTGCAAAGAAGGTGGTGATTCTCTTGGGAAACACAGTACCCAGAGGGTCAGCGCTCACACATACGCTCTGGACCTGCCTTGCGAGCGGGCACCTTCTAGCACTTCGATCTGCAGAAACACAGTGTGCTCCTGCCACACTGCCTGTCCTATGGCTCTATTACTGGGAAACAACTAAGTTCACTGTCAGCCTGGGTGTCAAAGGAATTACCTCCACCAACACTATCATTTCCTCACAAGGAATAGTGTGAATCAAGACCCCATTATGAAGCCTTTCTGTGGACAGCAGACATCAAACAGTGACAGTACCATGGGGAGACAAGTGACCCAAATATCTCAGACATCTGTTCCAGCCACTGTGACCAGTGGCTGTTGATGTTATCCTTGGATACGAGTGCAAATCAGCAATAGGCAGCGAGCAGCAGGGTGGAACATCATTCCTGCCCAGTGCTGTGCGGGACTTTGAGCATGACACAGTGTTACAGTGTTGGCAGCCGTACACTTCAGCTAAGTAATTGAGCACTTCGATGGCGATTCTTCCAGGCAGAACCCTGAAGTGTCTGAGTGCAACAGCCTCAAGAGTGTGGGAAACACTTGTGTGCTTCAGTAACCCCTATTAAGACTCTTGTGAACATGGACTATGCTTCCTAGGCGGCCTCTGGATTGTGCTAACAGTGAAAGTGATGTGTTTTGGTGCAAAGCTGAGCTGCGCTTGCTTTCTAGTGCTCAAAGAGGACAACATAACAATGGAAAAAACAATCAGAACTGAACTTTGTTTCCAACTACTGGACAAATATTGGAGATGAATCCAACCGTAGAGGAGCTAAGCAGACTAGAGACAGAAACCACTCAGGCCAGACTGGGAGAACTGGAACAAAGACTCCATCCATGAGTGCCCCTGGGCAAGGCACAACAGAACAAGAAAGTTGAGGAGTCTCTGATCTCAGCATGTCAAAGTTGAAGCAAACTGCCAGGAACTGATACCGTAATGATCAGTATAGGAGACATCGCAGAGGTTAAAGCAGAGATTAAAACAAAGCTTTTGCTCAATTATCTTGAAGAAAGCAAAGAAAATATTCCTTACTAAAATTGCACAGAGTTTGATGTAAATTTTTAAAGAGAGCAAAATTAACATATTGGAAGAATATTCCAACAAATTAAAATACCTTTAAAAATCAATTGGATGGCAGATTGAGCAGAAATAAAACAAAGAAACTCAATAAGAGACTGCAGACAAAAACAATAGGGTGAGACAACAATGCTTCTGGGAAGGTTACATGGCAGCAGAGAACAACTATTCAAGCTACTGGGGCACTGGGTCTGGAAACACACAAGGGAGTTTAAACTTGTTCAAGAGACATAAGAAAATCTTCCAAAAGTGGAGAAAGACATGAGGTAACAGGAATCAAAAGTGGCTGTTCTGATCCACTTAACAGATTCTATCCCAGTTCATCTCAAAACAAATTCTCAGGAAAAACAAGAGAATATGCTCAAGACAAGGAGGATGCTGAGTTATCTTTCCTGAAAGCACATTTCTCAGCAGAAAGCTCCAAGCCAGATGGTAGGACAGCGACAAGGGGTGTGCGCTGCAGTAAAGGGGAAACTGCAACCAGCAATCTTGTACCAAGAAAGTCTGTGTCAGAAATGAATGGATAAAGACAGCCCTGAGAAATAAATGCTGACAGAATGTGTGTGTGTGTGTGTGTATGTGTTTTGTTTCTTTTTTTTTTTTTTTTTTTTTGGTGGAACCAGGGGTTGAACTCAGGTCCTTGTACTTGCCAGGGAAGCACTTATTCTACTGAGCCATCTCCCCGGTCCCCTCATCTGTACTAAACAAAATTTGAGTGAGATCACATTCAAGCTAAGCTTAGTAAGAAGTTATAACTTCTCATTTGAGTGAATAAATTACAGAGAGTGAAAGAAGAGATGGATATTTTATTCTATAGTCATTAGGATTATTTGACTTTTCTTCTTATAATTTCTTCAGCTGGATGAGTAGTGCATTCATTTCCAGACTTTCTTCTAGTCAGCTAACAGGCTGTATTTTTTTTATAACATTGGCACAATCGACAAACCTCTAGTAGAATATTTTTAGGGGGATCAGGGTCTACAGGATGTTCAGGGTCTCACTACTAGAGCAGACTAGTAGCGATTCTCCTGTTTACAGCCTCTCAGGAGCTGGATCACAGGCATGCACCACCATGCCCAGTCTCAATCACTGTTTCAGCATACCCCAGGCACAGGGCTGGCATGGCAGGCCTGGGGATCAAACCCCTGGCCCCTGTACCTGCTTGAAGGTACTTTAATCTGCTGAGCTAATTGGCCAGCCCTCTTTAGTAAAAAAAAAATTAAAATAAATGAAAATGAGCATAAATACCCAATGTCTGCAATGAAAGAGGACATTATAGATTTTGAGACAATAAATAAATAAAAGATCATAAAATATTCCTTTAAAACATTATATTCATAAATTTAAGTTAGGATGCAACACAACTACATTACATATTCATGCAATGGAGTAAAATATTAAAATAGATGAATCTTAAATGTATAACATTGAGAACAAAGAGAAAGTAAAATGAAAATTTATTTTTAAAAAGAAGTGAATAGGGTCTGGGAGATAGCTCCATGGTTTAATTGCTTGCTAGAAAGCTCAGGAACCTTGCTTCAATCCCAGGCATGACATGTCCACCAGCCACACCCCAGGGGTGCCCTGGCTGCCTCTGAAATGGGGCATGTTGATAAATCCCAGGCTGGGGATACAGGAATAAGGACGATTACTTCAAGTCCGACCTGCTTAGTGAGATCCTGTGCCAAACGCATGAAAAATTAAAAAAAAAAAAATCCAGTCAACAGAAGGAGACAAGGTGATGACTCTGTTGCATGGGGCATGGTCCAGGAAAGCCAAGGTTAGGAGCGAAGGACAGTAGAAGATTAAGTAGTGCCATAAACAGGTACTAATTCTCACATAATGTGGGCATCATGTCTCATACACAAGCT
The DNA here is from genome assembly GCA_004027165.1 of Ctenomys sociabilis. Lineage (NCBI taxonomy): Eukaryota > Metazoa > Chordata > Mammalia > Rodentia > Ctenomyidae > Ctenomys > Ctenomys sociabilis. The sequence continues at coordinate 9,008 of PVKA01015477.1, read as the reverse complement.
AAGCATATTAAGAACAAAAATCAAAATTGGGAAAGGGGAGTCAGAGACACAAAGGGAGATCTAGTGCAAGAGACAGAAGGAAACATGGAACCAAGCTGTGCTAAGTGCACAGCCCTACGCCTCAGGAGTCACACTTGATGGGCTGCAAGTGCGTGCTAATAACTACAACTGGATTCATTGTCAAGAAAGCATATTAAAGCGAAATCTTCACACTGAGTGATAATGGCTAAGAAAAAGAAAAGAGACTGATACTCTCTTTTGACTAATTGTACAGATGAATTAAGTGTGCCATAATGTACACATGTTACAAACACTCCTCCTATTTTTAGCAGGAGAACTGAAGAAAAAAAATGAAATAATCATAACTACCTTAGAGCATCAGACATAGAAAATGTGGAAGATGTAAAGGACTGAAAGATCTCGCTGTACAGAGGCAGCAGTATTTGAGGACACAAACTTGAGTGCCTTTAACTACACATCTCAGAGGGCATATGTGTGCCTATGTACCTGAGTACCTCTTTCTAAAATTATTTTTATTTATTTTTTCTTCTTTTTCTTGGTACTGAGTATCGTACTCGAGCTCGTGCTTGCCAGGCAGGCACTTCCGCCACTGAGCTGTATCCCCGGCCCCCTGAGTACCTCCTGCATACACAGTCTTTGTTTGCATTCACCAGTGTGGAACACATTTAACTGAGAATTGTCTCCACCTTGGTCCCTCCAGGCAGTGTAATGGCTTCCTCCCCAAGGGACTGACAAGGAACCACAGCTGTTTTCAGGGGAAATCTCCAGAGATCACAGTCTCTGTAGTCATTTCCACAGCTTCGGGATCGCGACAGGACTGCGGCTGGCAACAGTGCAGGATAGGTCACTGTCTTTGCCATTGGATGTCGCTGGCTCATGTGAGAGGGAGCCACTGTCACCTCCTGCAGGAGGGCTTCTGACCAGAGGACTGGCTGTGCACCTGCGGAATAGCCCGGGAAACCCCTCGAAGGTAAGCTTCTCTGATGGACTTTTAAACAATCAGCTCTTTGAAAAAATATATAGAGTCTGATTATTTAGTAACAAATTCTATGTGACAGGAAAACTGTCCAGATAAAGGTGCCTTCGAACCCACATAAGACCACACTCATTAGCTGGCAAGAAAGCAGTTAATTGACAGCAACTAACATGTACTGGGCCCCTCAGTGTACCTGACCAGCAAGAACAACTGGGGAGGCAGGGACTTTATAGATCAATGAACATGTGGGAATGGGCGAGTGTAGCCATAAAGTGCCCCTAGGTGGGCCGGGGTGTTCCGGGCACAAAGTATAGGGTCCTTGAAGCAAGCTGATACAAAGCTATATGCAGAATCAGCTGGGTGCAGACAGTCAAAGTCAAATCTTTGCAGCACAATTGCGGTTCGCACATCCAGGAACCTTGGAAGGGGGAAGGGGGTCCGCGGCTGGGTGCCCTAACATTCCAGACTTTTAGTTATAGGAAAAGGGCAATAAAATGTTTTCTAGCTACTCCCTGCTGTCAAGGGGCATTGATTTAGAGGGTAGATCCATGGTCAGAAGTGTCAGGTTCAACCATAGGAATGGGGTGATACCCTGCAAGGACCATAAAGTTAAAATTTGGGATAGTTGATTTTTGGACTGTGGTTTTGATTAGAGAGACCTTGCAGGGGGCCACCTGTGAGGGAAAAGGGCTGCCAGTGGGCCTAGGAGGGGAAGGACCCCAGGGAGCAGGGCAGGCCACAGTGAAGCAGCATTGGAGACCAGTGTGGAGCGCTGGCGATCCTGATGAGCGTGGTCTAGCGTCTGTTGAGTGTTTTCTAATAACACCCATCTGGTTGGAATATGTATAGCATTTTTCTAGGAAGAGGCAGGTGCCACCTTTTTCTGCTGTTGGGAGATTTAGAGCTCCCTAGTTTGGAGAATCATGTAGGCCAGTTCGTCCAGTTGGGAGGTGAGGCACTGAAGGATGGGTGCTGCCTCTTCAGTGTGGCTGGCAAGGTGATGTTGTAGTGGGACTCTGAGACCCCTGGAGGTACCGAGGCTGCTATTCCTAGCATGGTGGCTAGGATGGAGGAGGTGTGAAGGACAGCTTCAGGAATGGAGGACTTACCAATTTGCAAGTGAAGCCACTGGCTGGGTAACTACTGACACAGCTGCATGAACATCTATTAAAAGTTTGACAGGCTTTCTCCTTATATTGGCAGTTAAAATGAGTTCCCTCAGGCTGAGGGGGGGAGACCCATGACCACCTCAATCTGAAACTTCCTCTGACTCCATCATGAACACTTTTTTTGTTTTTCCTTTCTAGCAGCATTGGACATTTTTTGTTTGAAATGTCCCTTCTCTCTATCTGTATCCTTCAGCCTGCTAGTATCACTAGTCTCATTTCTGTCTGTAATTCCATTCCATATTATTTCTACTAGGAAATACCTCAAATCAGACAAATTCATTCCTGCAAACCCTTCTAACTTCTGCAGCTTGTGTCAGATATTGGGGCCCACTGAGCAAGATATAGCTTTTTGATTTTAAGGCCTTCTATAGGCAGAGCTGATGTTGAGGGCTATAAATTGTAGAGACCCTGTGGAGGAGGAGGTTGCCATGGTTGAATGAAAGCTCATCAGGAAAGAAGTAATGATTGTAAAGGAGGAAAAAGTCATTTTGAGATCCTGGAAAGAGAAGGAACTCAGGAGTGCCTGTGTGTAGTAGGGGACAAGTTTATGCTTGTCCAGTAGACGATCCATGCTGAGGGTGGCTCACTAGAACAGCATCTTGAGGGGTCCATTTCAGTGCAGTGAGATGAACCCATGAGGACTTTTCAACAGCTTGGCCACAGCAGGGGTGGTGAGGATCACTGTGAAGGGCCCAGACCAGCAGAGCTGTAGGGCTGGGGTGGAGAGGCCTTCAAGAAGGGCTTTGTCTCCTGGTTGGAACTGTAGAGGCACTGAGGTGGAGTCAGGTTTAGGTAGGCTCTGATCTGTATGACAGCGAAGGAGGTTGTGGAGTAAGGAAAGAGTGGGAAGTCAGACAGCGAGAGGTCTAGGTTCGGTGGGAGGGTTCTGGAGGAGATAAGGCCTGTCACACATGAGTGTAAATGGGCTGAGTCATCAGGGTTGGCTTGGGGTGAGGGCTGACAAGATGACAGTTCATGCCCATGAAGAAACTAGTGTCAGGTGTCTCAGCTAGGACTAAAAATTTACCATTAGTTATAGCTCATATCAGAGACTGCAAAAACCATGACCACGTTGAAGAGGAGGACTATCGATATATTGGTGGACCAGGCTAGGCGTGAGATCAAGGGTTTTAAGATCAGCAGCAAGGGCTTGGCTAAAGAAGTGAGACATACCTTTGAATTCCTGAGGCAGGACTGTCTGTGTGAGCTGCTAATATCGGAGAGTGTCTGGATCAGTCCAGGAGAAGGCAAAAGTTCTTGGAAATCTGGGCATAAGAGAGTAGTGAGGAAGGCACATGGGCTGGAGTCTCTTTTGATGTTTGGGAGCTATGGGGTATTGGGAAATGTAGGGAAATGCTGTGGGATCTCTGAGGCACACCAGTCTAGGAATAGCATGTGTGGCATGAGTGGGACTGGAAGTGTCTCAGAGTATATGGTCGACAAGGAAAGAGGGAGGGAGGAGCTGGTTGTACACTGAGGTTGGGTTTGTAGGATGTACACAGTGGGGGGCGAGAGGGGTGAGAGAGAAGTGGAGGTTTTGGAGGAGATCTTCCCCCATGAGACGTATGGGACAGGTTGGGATCACAAGAAAATTAAGACTCAACAGTGTCTGGAGTCAGCAGAGAATGGGCCTGTGTGAAGGGGTCATGTAGGTCTGCCATCAACCCCCACTACAGAGACTGTAGAGCATGAAAATGTGTTCACAATATAATTTTCTTACTTTACAAAATAATGATTTATGTGGAATTTGAACTGTAAAAACATCTACAATAACAGAATATATATGACTTTACACTTTCTGATTTCAGTTCAGTTGTTCTGCTTCTGATCCTTTTTCTCATTGCTTCAGAGCATCTAACCATTTGGACAGCACTGATGGGCAACAGGACAGAGGTGACAGCCTTCCTCCTGCTGGGCCTGACTGACAACCCCTGCCTGCAGCTGCCCCTCTTCCTCACCTTCTTTCTTATCTATGCCATCACCGTGCTTGGGAACCTGGGCATGGTCCTGTTGATCCTGCTGGACCCGCGCCTGCACAGCCCCATGTACTTCTTCCTCGGGAACCTGGCGCTGGTGGACTTCTGCTCCTCCTCGGTTGTCACTCCCATGGTCATGGCTGGGCTGCTTACAGGAAACAAGGTCATTTCCTACAATGCCTGTGCTGCTCAGATGTTCCTGTTTGTAGCCCTCATTGGTGTTGAAAATTACCTGTTGGCTGCCATGGCCTATGATCGCTATGTGGCAGTGTGCAGACCCCTGCACTACACCACCACCATGACCACCACTGTGTGCATAGGCCTCATCTTGGGCTGCTATGCCTGCTCCTTACTGAATGCCTGCATCCAAATTGGGAACACATTCTGTCTCTCCTTTTGCAGCTCCAACACAGTCCATCATTTTTTCTGTGACATTCCACCAGTTATGGCTCTGTCCTGCTCTGACAAACACATTACGGAGCTGGTCCTTGTGTATCTGGTGAGCTTCCATATCTTTTTCACTGTCTTGGTTATTTCAATGTCCTACATCTTCATTTTCAGCACCATCCTGAGGATGCGCTCTGCTGCCGGGCATCGCAAGGCCCTGTCCACCTGCGCCTCCCACTTCACGGCTGTCTCCATCTTCTATGGGACCACAATGTTCATGTACTTGCAGCCGACATCCAGGCACTCCATGGACACCGACAAAATCGCCTCCGTGTTCTACACCATAGTCATCCCCATGCTGAACCCCGGGGTCTACAGCCTGAGGAACAAGGAGGTCAGTAGTGCCTTCCTAAAAGTGAGGAGTGCTTTCTTTTGTTGGAAGGCAAATTAGGTATAGAACTTTGTCTTTTATAGTCCCATCATTCCTGGATTCATTCTGCAGGAAATTCTCTGGGTACTTTATTACATTTTGAGATCCACATTAACATTAAATTATTGAAGATATGAACAGTGATTTATTAAAATAGTCCCTCTAAACAGGCAAAAAAAATTTTGGTATGGAAAACAAAATAGAAATTCTGTCTCCAACATGAAATACAGGTGGGCTGCCTAAATGATTCTCAGAAGTACTGAAGTATGTGCACACAGTACAGTATAGGTCTTGTTTTCATGCTCAGTGTGCATGCAAATATGCAGCCTGGAAGTCCAAAATTGCCCCTAAATAGGAACAACATCCTAGGATGGCAAAGTAAATATGTTGTAGGTTTGCCAGACTTTAACATAGTATGTTCTACTTTGGCAGTTAATTATGTGCATTTATTTGGCTGGATTAGGAAATTCTCATGTATCCCAGAAATAATATTATGCTATATCTATGAGTGTGTTTCTCAAAGAAGCACACTCTGTTAGTTAAACTAGTGAATTAGTAAGGAAGATCTGTCTTCATCATTGAAGATTCAACAGAAAGTAAAGAAAGGGCAAGTTCCCTTTGCTTCTCTCTGTCTCTCTCTCTGTCTCTGTCTCTCTTTCTGTCTCCATCTCTGTCTCTGTCTTTGTCTCTGTCTGTCTCTGTCTCTCTCTCTGTCTCTGTCTCCTTCTCTGTCTCTCTGTCTCTGTCTATCTCTGTCTCTCTCTGTCTCTGTCTCTCTCTGTCTGTCTCTATCTCTCTGTCTCTGTCTGTCTCTGTAACTCTCTCTGTCTCTCTCTCCATCTCTGTCTCTCTCTGTCTCTGTCTGTCTCTGTCTCTATCCCTGTCTCTATCTCTGTCTCTCTATCTCTGTCTCTCTATCTCTGTCTGTCTCTGTCTCTCTCTGTCTCTGTCTCTCTGTCTCTGTCTCTGTCTCCATCTCTATCTCTGTCTTTGTGTCTGTGTCTGTCTCTGTCTCTCTCTGTCTCTCTGTCTCTGTCTCCATCTCTATCTCTCTCTGTCTCTGTCTCTCTCTGTCTCTGTCTCCATTTCTGTCTCTGTCTCTGTCTGTCTCTGTCTCTCTCTGTCTCTGTCTCTGTCTGTCTCTATCTGTGTCTCTGTCTGTGTCTGTCTCCTTCTCTCTCTCTGTCTCTGTCTATCTCTGTCTCTCTCTGTCTCTGTCTCTCTCTCTCTCTGTCTCTATCTCTCTGTCTCTGTTTCTGTCTATCTCTGTGTCTCTCTCTGTCTCTGTCTCCATCTCTATCTGTCTCTCTCTGTGTGTCTCTGTCTGTCTGTCTCTGTCTCCATCTCTGTCTCTCTGTCTCTGTCTCCATCTCCATCTCTCTTGCTCTGTCTCTGTCTCTTTCTCCCCACCCACATTGTTAGGACATCTATCGCCTGTCACTCAGACACCAGTTATGATCCGTGCCACTTTTGGTGCTTTCTTCTCCCACACTTACTCCAGGCTTTGTCTGAGAGTCAGTGAGCCCTGAGCCAGCCTGTCCCTAGCATTGCTGACAAGACATCTCAGGATGTCACAGGCCCTCTGTCATGTATCACAGCTCTCTTACACACTTATACTTCTCCTACTGATTCTATTTCACTTGAGAACCCAGAATAAAATGCTACTGTTCAAAAGTTGCAATTTAACATGAATTGAGTAATAGAATACAATTTTTGCAAAGATTTCTTTACCTTCTGGTGAAATTAAAAGAGTTGTTTATATCACAAAGTGAAGTGGTCCTCTTTTTGGATTTTTTTCAAAGATTATTGGTCCAATTCAGATATACATGATGATCACATTCATCATAGGGAATTCACATCGGTACATGATGTGTCTCAAGTCCTCCTGTTTTACCCTTCCGAACTCCTCCTTTTCACATGCCCTTCACCTCCTGGTCACAAAGCTCAGTCTTCATTTTATTCTTCTTTTCTCATGTTTTTCTTATCCTTGCTTCCTCCTTCCCCCTCCATACCTCTCTTTTCCTTTTCAATGGTTGCTTCTCAAATCACAATACCAATTGGACATTTTTATTCTGATTGACATTTTTATTTTCTCACACCAGGGAGATATTCAGACATTTACATATGTGTAGCCAATTACTTTCCTTATGATTGTGTTCTCAAGGACCCTTTGCTTAGCTATAAATGTCTCAATTTCATCGTTATTATGGTCGAGTAACCCTCCTCTATATAAACCAGTCTTTTGTACCCATTCCTTGGCTGTCGGGCATTTTGGTTGGTTCAAAGATTTAGCAGTTACAAACTGTGTGGCTGCAAATGTGAGTATGTGTATATCACTGTGCTACAGATGCTTTTAATTCTGGGAAGACATCCAGGAGAGAAATAGGTGAGTCAAACAGGACTACCAATCCTCGTTCTTTGAGGAATCTGCACACTGATTTCGATGCTGACTACGCCAGTCTACAATCCTACCAACACCTCATTTTTACACTTTTCTGCTGGATGGTTAAGATGTAGATAGAGCAAGAGTATAGTATAAAAATGAGGTATACACCGCAGGGTCATAATAATAAGTTGAGCTGTAAGTGGCTACGGTCGACAACTTCTTCAGATAACTCACTATTGTGTAATGCTGGACTGTGTTGGATTGTGTTATCGAGTTCAGACATCTAAATTGGTTGAATGACAATGGAGTGCACATCTTTGACAGGTGTAGACAAAGGAAGGGTTATAGAAAGGAAGAATCATGATGTGTGTGTATGGACAGTACAGTTGGGATAGATAACGCTGTGCTTCTACATAATTCTATGAGAGGCAAGATTTGCACTAATGGTTGTTGGACAAGATATTATGTCGGCTTCTAGTACTATGGACAGCCACTAGGAAAGTAACAAGGTAGAAAGTATTAATTATTGAATTTTTGATATAATTCAGATATAAAAAATAAGATACATAAACAGCTACACTCTCTTAATTTACTGATAAGAGACATCTGCTACAATAATGTCTGTAAGTATAATATCATATATGCACCTTGTACGATACCAAAACATTATGAAAACAGTTTGCAATGTATTAATTTATCGAATCTGTCTTGTTAAGGTGTCTTGAAACTGTCTCATTGATATTTCTACTTCAATAAAATAAAAAATAAATAAATAAATTTTAAGTATCTAAAAAAAGACAACAATCCTACCAACAGTGAAAAAGGGCACCTTTTCACTCAGAGCCCTGCTACTATTTGTTATTACCAGCTTTGTTTTCTTGATAATAAACACTCTTAACATTCCAAGGTTAAAAGCATTCCTGAACACACATAACAGACTCACTGAGAAAGAGATTATAGGAGCAACAGACTCCACAATAGCACAAAAAGAAATCCTTATGCATCAATGTAGTAAAGGAAGTAAAAGATGTCTACATTAAAAACTACAGCATTGTTTAAAAGATCAAAACTCATATCAGATAGGGGGCAAGGAGATAGCTCAACAGAACAAGTGCTTGCCTGACTAGCACAAGGTCCTGAATTCAATCCCTGGCACCACACACACACACACACACACACACACACACACACACACACAAGCATATCAGAAAATGGAAAGATATCCCTTTATCTTCAGTAGTAAGATGTAATATAATCAAAATGCTCATACTTCCAAAATTGCTAGACAAAGTCAATGTGGCTCCAATCAAAATATCATTAGTGTATCTCATACAACTACAGAAAGCATTCTTAAAATTCACTTGGAACCAGAAGAAACCTAGGCTACCACAAGCAATTCTTGGCAACAAAGGCAAGTCAAAACTGAACTAAAATCAAAATGCATTGAGTATCTAAATATTACAAAAGAAACACTAAATCTACCGGAATGTAGAACAGGTAGAACACTAGAAAACACTGGTGTAGATAAAGACCTTGTAAAAAAAAAAAAAAAAAAAAAAAAAAAAAAAAAAAAAAAAAAAAAAAAAAAAAAAAAAAAAAAAAAAAAAAAAAAAAAAAAAAAAAAAAAAAAAAAAAAAAAAAAAAAAAAAAAAAAAAAAAAAAA
>PVKA01015476.1:27757-50077 GCA_004027165.1 Ctenomys sociabilis | reverse complement strand
GAAAAGTACATAAAATCAAAGCAAATATTTTGAATATACATATATAACTAACATGATTTTACTACTTCCTATAATATAAAAACCATATAAGAGATCAACCCTCTCCCTCCTCCATTGAAGGCCCAAGGTATTAACAGTTCACTGTCAAGATAGAGTGAGGTTCTGTCCCCCATGAACTCCCTCATCGAGGCATTGTCAGCCCTCACCTCTCCATGTCTGCCTGTGTTTTCCTCAACTCCTTCCTACACTAAGCAGAACATAGTCCTTTCAGGCTGGATGCATAAGTGTGTCATTGTGAGGTGCAGTGTGCAGCCCAGCAATCCACCCACAGAACTCCACTTCCAAGGTATGGAAGTGATGAGTTGGGACCCTCTCCTGAATCTCCAAAGGGGAAAATTCCACTTGCCAGAAGCTGGCATGAGGCTACTCTATGTTATTAGAAGCAGACACCAACATGAACTGAGTTGGGAATGCCATTTCCCCTTGTGATAAGACTGAATGCACTTTTAGGAATGCAATATTTAAATGTGCTTTTCTAAACTCCAGCAGAAGCACTTCATGCCCACCTCTTACAGCCCACCTTCATGTATAACTTCAGTCTCCAACTCAGCCTGTCAGTGTCAGGACCGTTTGGGGATCCCTTCTGTTTAGTTCAGCACAGGCTTCAAAGTGAACCCTTTGGTTAATTTGTCCTTTGATCAAATTACATGTAGTATATTTTTTAAAAATTCCAAATACTATCTAGGTTTGTGGCATTTGATGGAGCTGCTATTATCTTATAAAGCTCATAAAAACTAGCGATTGAAAAAATGTAATTGTTGCGCTTAGAAAATGCACCTGTCAAGAAGTGTTTTATGTCACTAACATAAACCTAAATAATGAAACATCAGTGCAAACTAAAATAATTGTTTTAAATTTCAAGGCATTTTAAACAAATAAACAGAAAAATTATGAATTATACTAGATGTTACTTACAGCAAATCTAATTTCTGATATTTTAACAATGTTTATACCATCCCAAAATTAAATTGCTTTGAGTTTTTGTTTTCACTGTTTCCTCCAAAATCATCATTAAAATGATTGACATGTGATGAATTATTTCAGATTACTTTTTCAGTTATTTCCTTTCCTGTATCAGAAAATGAATAAAGAGAAATGCAAGAAATTCAAATATGTGTGTTTTGATTACATCTAGGTTGGTAGAGATGGACCAAGCAAAGGTCGTAGGCTTTGCAAAAATAATAATTCCACAGCCAGAAACCACAAAACTTTCATCTCCACAGAAGGGCAAAATGATTTCCAACATTTCATCAGTACATTTCTTATTCTACACTGGTTTCTAACTTGGTGACAAGCCCTTAGTATTGTCACCCGGCATGTCTTGAGTGAATAAATAAATTCATGCAGTACATTTGAAATGACAGTTACATAAATATTTAATTTTTCAAAATTATACTAATTAACTATTAGTAAATGTCATTTGGTTGTTCAAAACATATAATTAATGAAGAATCTTAGGTACTACAGATATTCCCATCTGTCTCTGGGGGAATATGTAGTAATTGGATAGATTATAATCATGTTTATCTTTATATGTGAAGTTAAAACTCAAATACAAAAATACGTAGTTGTTTATGAAAAACAAAAAGAATGTATGATCTGAATAGTAAATATCCTTTAAGATTAGGGTGAAAAGAATGAAGTACAAGCAAAAAACATTTTAAAAAATTGATTTCTATATTCTAATTTCTCTTCCTATGCATGCTGTTTTAGTTTTATAAAAGGAAGACAATTTCCATACAAAAATGACATGGTGGAATTTACACGTGCTGAGTTTGTATATGATAAATAAGGGCAGGATTTGAACACTTTAGGTGTCAGTGCCTTTTTGGTGCAATGCATATAAAGTCAATGGACATTTAGAAAAGATGAACAAAATACCTGCCTGACTGAGAAACCTGTGCTCCATTATCTATGCCCATTCATTGTGATGATACTTGCCTCATACCCCAAGGAGCTGTGGTGCTGAGTGGGCCTAGATCTGTTTTAAGAAAAAGAACCACGACAGGTCCCTGCCCAGTCTCCAGGGACATCAAAGTCCTCTTAGTGTTTGCTTTCACATTGCAAATATCTACCTACAGCAGAATCAAGACAGTCTCCAATCTGTTGGCTTAAAAGCATGCCACATTGTCTTTGTGATAAGGGTTCATTACTGTAGAAGGAAGAGAAAGCAGTAAAAATTTTTATTTGTGCTATCAAAATTTAGGAAGACTGTGGAACAAGATCCTAGGTTTCAGTACTACTGCTAGATACAACAATGTGTACGTCTGCATGTCTGTGTGTGTGTGTGTGTGTGTGTGTGTGCAAAACATTTATATGGAATAACAAATTGAAGCATGGGAAAATGTTAATAGTGTGTAAGTGTTTTAAGTGACTATCTTTTCATAACAAATTGTACATTTATATAGCTACATTTATAAAGGTGTAACTATGTAAGGGATACATGTATACATTTAGCTTGTTATCTTCTTAAAACCCCAAGGGCTGGAGAGATAGCTCAGTAGAATAAGCACTTGCCTGGCAAGGGCAGGGTTCTAAGTTCAATCCCCAGTATTGCTCAATAAATACTTAAAATTTTCCCTCATGAGTAAGGAATGGCATGAAGCTCTACTTAAATGTTCCATAACATCCTATTGCATTCAGTGACAGAATTACTTAATTGTCATAATGAATATCTTCTAGTTTTTGAGCTTTAATATGTTTATTTTTCGCAAAAATCTAGTAAATAAAAACAATCTCTGTTTCTGATAAACTTTTATAAAATTATTTTATATATATATATATATATCCATTCAGAAAAATTCCCCACACAAAATTCACTATTTTCGGTATACCATAAATTCACAAATTTACTTTTTTTAACTCACATTTACAAAATGGTAAAATTTTAACTTGCATACTTCAAAAATGTAAATGTTATCATTCTCAGAATTGTTGCTTACATTTAACCTGAAAACTCTTTTGTTATTTCCATTACTTTTCCATCATCATACTACTTAAATTTTAAGATATTTTTACTAATATTTGCAATGTTTTCCATCTGAACATTTTTCAGTAGACTTAGAATAACTATAAACTTTTGCTGCAGATGCTTTCTTTTATAATTGTTAGGTGGTGTGCAGAAACTATTTTTCATTTTATATAGTGAATGCAGTCATAATTTCACGTTGCTTTTTACCTTTATTCCTAATTATTTCTGTATCCAGTTCCTTTTAAACCATCTTTCTTTGTCCTGAATGCCTATAAAATGAATGCAGAGGTAAATGAATCATACAATATTTAATTTTCCCAACTAACATAAAATCTGTTTACTTTATACTTTTGTTTCTTAATTGTGCCATAATATCATGTCCAATAAAAACATAATACATGATACCGAAATTAAATAAAGGTATCTTATAACTACAAATGCTAACGGACATCAGATTCCTTCAGTGCATCGTGATCATTTGTCTAATGATTGATCAGGGAGGGAGGTGGCAGCCTTGCTATGATTTTTTTTTCCCCCACTCCCTATGATGATCTTAAAAGTGGATAAAATGATGTTGGCTGCATTGATTCTGCTATTATGAATTCTCTATGAAATTCAGTTCTATTTGATAACATTATACTCATAAAATATGTTTCTTTTTTCAAAATGGCATGAAAATCTTCCCATGCCCCGCTGCTTTGTATCAGTCACATTTATGCTGTATTCTAAGACCTTTGTTATCATTTCAACAATGCTCCCAGCATGTGCACCTGAGGTAGACTCAATCCAAAAAAAACAGTTTTTTTTTATTTTGCTCATTTACAAGAAGAAATTTATATCTTCTCAAGTCTTCAACAGGAAATCATCAGCTTTAGCGGCAATAGCTCCTGATGAGGGAGGGTCATCTGTCCGTTGAAAATTTGAAAGCAGTCATTGACATTTCCTGTCCATTATGAAAATTTTCTAACTACAACCACATTCTTCCGAGGTAAGCTTCCTAAAATACATTGAAAATCTATTGTTTATTCCCCCTCATCAGTAATGTATACGATGTGGAAAGTTTCCTGTAACTTTCTTTTACATCAGTACATGCAACTTCATCTTACACCTCTGTGTAATACTGGTACTGTATCAGTAATATAATGAAATGAATTCAGCTAGCTCCATCGTCCTTTAAGGGTGTGAATCCAGAACCCTAAAATAATTACAATGCAGCAGCAAAGAAGCACAGTAGTATATGACACAATACCTGAAATAATTATTAAAAATGTGAGGCAGGGACATGAAATGAACGGAAGCTATTGGAAAGTGGAGTGGTAAATTGACACCATGTTTTCTAAAGCCTCCAATAAGTGAGAAGTAGTATCTGAGAAATGCCTTAAAGTGAAGCTCAGCAAATGAGGTTGGTCTGTATGCACAGTGCAAAGCTCATACATGGGTGATTTCCCACAATGGGACCCGTGAGTCCGCTGTCTTAACATCACCAAAGAACTTTAAAAACACATAGCCTTGGACTCCTCCCAAACTACTGACTCAGACCTCTGGCAGTGTGCTTTCAATAAATTTTTTCAGGTAATGAAGACAAATTCAAGAACCTGAGCACTAACAGCGTGAACAGCGAGACGTGTGCGTCACTTAGTGGGAATCGGGTCTTTCCTCTGTCGATTTTGGTTTTTATATTTTAGAGATTTTTTTTTTCAACTGTTAACTGCTAGTCCAGATACTGACATTTTTATGTCAATATCTTTCACAAAACTGTGAGAGTTTGGAAACATTTAATTTAATCCATATTCTTTGTTTTGATGGTAATTATTTTTAAACTGAAGGTAAATTGGAAACTTTTTTATAGTTCATAAAATAAAGAGCATATCGTGTAACTTTGAATATGCATGTATTCATAACTCTAAAGATCCAAGGAGAGAGATCAGTTTAAATAGACCATTTTGTTTTTGAAATACATGTGTGTGAAAGGAGAAAGAGAAATGTAAAGGGAACTTTTATTTTCAACTTTAATGCTTCATGACTTAAAAACTATTATAAGAAGGGGCAGAAAAACTATTATAAGAGCAGGAAAAAAATCTAGATATAATTTAATTCCTGATATTCTCCTAACTCAAAAGTATTTTAAGAAACAAATTTTAGACCTCATTAGAGCTCTTAGAAAATAAAGGAGGTTTAATTTCATATGTATGCAGGCTCATACTTAAATTATATCCTAACTGTTACATAAACCCTTGTTTCAATTTTCTAGAGATGCTATCCACCTTTTTTTTATTGTTTGTTATGAAGCTAAAATGAGATAACACAGGCAAACTTAAGTAAGATAGGTCCTACAGAGGAAAGACAATTTATAAATGTTAGTTATCACTGTTGGTACTATCATCATGAAAACAGTATAGAAAGGCATATGAAGTACTCAAACACATTTCTAATTTATTTAGAAATACATGACAATCACAAGAAATGTCTATAGATGGAGAATGTGAAATAAATTTGAAAACTCCTATGTTGACACTTTGTATTTAACCTTGGATGACACAGTATTTTCAAATAAAAGTGAATATAATATGCAATGTAATTTCTATAATAGAAATTCAATTTCAGAGACATATTTCCATTCCATACTAAACTTTACCCCTTTCATATGAAAAGCTCACATAATTCATTATTTGGATATTTTTAAATAAAAATCAATGCCTTTCTACCTAATTAAATAATAAAAATGAGTTCCCAGTATCCTAGGAAATTCTTGGGCTCACATTAAAGAATCAAAGTTTTGGTCGGTTTCAGTGTATGTTAAAGAAAATTGAATTCATGTACACATTATTGTGCAAGAAATTATATTGACTGCCTCTCTGAATTAATCATTTCTCAAAAACTTCATCTCTCAGTATCAATATAGGATTACTTCATAAAATAGGACTATGAGAATGAACACATACATTCAAGCCTCAGCAATAATGTCCAACTTTATTCCTTTGTATGAAAATACTGGTTTTCCTAATGCTACTTGTAGAAAACATGTTCTTTCCTCAGGAAAAAGTCCTGGTACCATCATAAAAAAAGTCTTATATGACAATATATGTACTGGTAGTTTTCTAGGTTTTGCTATTTTAGCTCATTTGTCTGTATATTTTGGTAGCATATTTTAAGGCATAATTTTTGACATTTTGAAAAAAATCAAGAATCATAGGGTAATACTGCACTTGCATAATTAGTTCCTGGGAATAAATACGTACAAATCCAGTTGCTATTTCAAAGGCAATGCAAATTTGTACGTGTTTTGATGATAGTCTCCAACAATTATACTATTCAACTTAAGTTTACTTTTGCTTATTTTATTTTATTACTGAATATTAGCTATCAAACATTTTAACATTTGCCAGCTGGGATGTTGTTTGTGAACTGTCCATTACAAAATGTATAAATCTATATTCATTTTATTGTTCAATTTCAAATGTTTATATATGGTGAATGTGAAATGAACATTTGGAATATTCATGAATATTCATAAGAGAAAACAATTACATAAGCATTTATGTATGAAAGCCCTGCTATTTACATCGGGTGTAGAAAAACCAGTTGGATTCTAGTCCATCTTCATAGAGGAAGGCAATGAAAGATACATGCAAAACTTCAGGATAAAAGATGATGACTGTATAAATGGAAATCAACTAAGCCATCACTCTCATTCAAGAGTCTCCACATAGTGTTTTTCTGTCTGAGAAGACTTACATACTCTGCCACCCACACACCAATCTTTCCAGTAGCACATTTGATTGTGAAATTAAGTAATTATGAAAAGGATATTGTGATAAATAAAAAGAAACAACAATGGGCAATAGAACTAGTAAAGCATAATGGGGTATTACTGTAAATTACAGAATAGATTATACAACAGTGAAATGTTTCATTAGAAGTATGTGCTATAGTACTCTGACTCTGAAGCTAATTATTTAATTGTGGCAAATAGATACACAGGCAATTGTGGATATATTTCAGGGACATAGAGCCTGCTAAGCAAACAGGAGTTCTTGAGTTCAATTCCTTATAGCCTTCTTTTCAAAAAAATCAAAAAGATATACAAATAATTATAATTTTGCAATTAATTTTATTGAGAAAGAAATAGCAATTAGATAGTTTCAAAGCAGGTTAGTAGGAAGATTACAATTAATACATTATATATTGTCTTCATAGTAGTTACTTGTAGTACCAGACGTAGACATGATATGTTGTCTAAATACAGTGCAAACCTTTCTTCTCATTGAACTGAGAGAGTAGCTATATATCTAATGTAATTTTATATATAGACTTATATTTTTAACTACAAAATAGTCTTTCATTTATATCCCCCTTTTTGTCTAGTTTTGCCAGAGATGTGCATTCCATTGGCATTCAAATATTGAAGATGCATGAATTCAGTAAGATAATTCAATATAGTCCAGTAGACTGTAAGAGTAGTGAGTTACCCACAGTACTGTCAATGTCAGAAGTTGTTGATTTGAGCCTTTTACACGTCAGTACATTAATATGGCTTTATGTTTCATACCTCGTGTCAGGTAATAAAAGAAAAAAGAAAAAAATGTCAAAAGACAGTCAAGCTACAATGTTGTACGTGGTTAGATTTCTAAATTTCTGTGTAAAAATATGTAATTGCTTATTTATTTATTTTCAATTTTGTTCACATTGATAGGGATTTAAAGTTTAGCATATTAACAATTGTTGGAAAATACCTGTTCTATGTTTTATCTAAGGCATTTGATATTCAGTTAAATAATGATGTTAAGCTCAATTGCCTATGTTATAAGGTAATAGTATCATTAAGCTTCTGTTATGGAGAATTAACAACTTAAGTTTGCAGACCAAAAATTAGAGAAAATGATGGGCTACAAGGATAGCCAATATTTTGGCTCTAGCTCTTCAAGGTCAGCGAGAACTCATGACATAAGAGAACCTCTACTATAACATCCTGTAACTAGGTGTGTCCCTAACTTTCTGTTCAAAGAGATTATGGTGACACAGAGGAAAGTGACTGATGATGTAGAGTGTGCCTAAGTATAGTCACCTGGAGACAAAACATTCTCTCAGGCTCTCACAGAGAGAAAATTGGTCAAACAATAGCCATGACTCATCCACATGCCTGACACTGACAACAGATCTGCAAACTGCTTTACACGGTTTCAGGGTTAATTCCTGAGGGGATTTGACTGACTTTGTCAGGTACAAAAGTTACATTTCTTGTTATATAGGTCTTGCTTTATTTTGGTCTTAACTACCCAGCAGAAAAGTATAAACAAAAGATATAGAACAAATAATTATAAATAGAATGGTTGCTCCCTTGTCACAGAGGTTACATTCCAAACACCCCTGTGATAAGTTAAAAAGTGAAGTTGTAAGGTTATATTTATTTTAGTATTTATATACATTTTAAGGCTCTATACATCCTTCCCACACTCTTATACACCTTGACCACACTTTTAAAAACACTTCTAATGTGCTTAACCATTTTCTAAACTAATAAACATATGTAATTTTAATAACATAAGCATACTGTATGGTACAGTATATTCATCCACTAAAGAAATGCATACTGTAAATAGTGCATTTTACTTAGATTTAATATTCTTTTAATATGGTAGAATTAAGGATAATTTTCTAGATTTTTCTAGAAATCTAAATTTTTCTAGAAATACAATTATATATTTTAATTTTCTTAGGCAAAAAATCATTAAAATCATAAATAAAACACCTAGAAATATGTATATATTTCTGTACACTACTGCAAGATCCTGTGATATGTGAAGAAATCCACCATAAATAATTTAGATTGATATTTACTGAAAACCTGCAAAGCAGTGAGACCACGAAAGTAGAACTGTGAAATAGCAAGGATCTGTTTCTGACTTGGGCAGATAGCCTGGAGGTCTAAGAGCTTGCCTGACAAGTACAAGGACCTGGCACAGGGCCCAGTACCACATGCTGTGCAGGCAATAGTAACCAGGCCAGGTTGGCCAACCTGCAATCCCCAGTAATAAGGAGGCTGAGACAGGAGTCTTACTGTGAGTCTGAGCTGTAAAGCAAGACTCTGCACCAAATAAATACATAAACAAACAAATAATACAATTTTTTTTTCAAAATATGTTTCAAACTATTTCACATCCTTTTTTTTTGCAGAACTTGGGATTGAACTCAGTCCCTTATGCTTGCCAGGGAAGTGCTTATTCTACTGAGCCATCTCCCAGCCCTACTTTTTTAAATATCTTAATCAAATTACATTGAATTTTCAAAGATGTTTTCACACAAAACTAATACATAATTTCCAAGTCATTTCAACCAAATTGAATAAAATTTAGAGTTCATATATATAAACAAAAATCAAATTTAGTTGGGAAAAATTTAAGTATTTATGGAAAATATACAAAGAGATGATCACGGGTGGAATAAACTAGTTTTGCTCCATCTCAGCACTATATTAAATGTTATACAATCTAAGTTAAATTTATATATATTTATTGACATTTTACTCTGCTCAAAACAACAGATTTTTCTTTATTCTATTACTACAAATATCAAAATTAAATGATAATTCTCTCATTTAAAATATCAGAATTATGACCTTTAAAATGAAACAGATTGAAATATGTTTACAGATGCTGTCATAAGATAAAATGTTTTATCTATGCATTTGTAGTCTTATAAATTGCTTGTTGAATTCCAACAAACTTCAAGCTTCTTTCCTAAAACAAGACAAGGGGTATTTTAATCATAAATTAATTAAGTTCTCAGTAAATATAAATAAAAACATTAAGTTTTATTTATAAACAATGCAATGCTTTTCAAGAAGACAAATAGGGAAGACTGGAAAGATAGCAGAGTGGAATAAATGCTTGCCCAGTAATCCCAAGGTTCTGAGTTCAATCCATGGTACCACCAAAAAAAAAAAAAAAAAAAAAAAAAAAAAAAAAAAAAAAAAAAAAAAAAAAAAAAAAAAAGAAAAGTAAAAAGATAAATATATTAAAATGACAAGAGTATAAATTAACAATTGCAAGTAATATATCATGTTAAACATTTAGGGTATTTCAAGTGAAATTTAACACTCTGGCTACATTTTTTTTTTCTTTAAAAAATCGTTATCTGATGACTTAAAATACAAACAGCCAAAAGAGAAATGCACTAAATTATGTCTAGAAAAACAATTTTTAAATAAAAATGCATAATAAGTTGAAGCATATTTATTTGAAAAGACAAGTTTTCAATGTTTGAGAATAAGTTTGAAAATCGAATTAGTTTTTAAAATATTCTGTAGTACATTTACTGTCCTTTAAACTTCAGAAAATGAGTTGTTTCCTAACTTGTAAATAGAGAGTAACATAGAAAAAGAAAATTTAAAGGGCAGCAGAGTAAATTACAGATCTGTAGTCACTAATAAAATTCACCAAAGGCATATTTAGAAAATAATACAATATTCAAATGCGTAGTTCATTCGAACAATGACGATATTATGTAGTATCAGTTAACCTTACACTTGATTCACCACATCAATTGTTCATGCAGAAAGGACATCATACTTTTAAATCTATTGCATCAATTAGTTTTAAATTCTACTTTTGTTCATTAGAAACCATAAAAATTATAAAATCTCAGAGCAGTAAATAAAAAATTGATCCAAGAATCTGTATCAGGTTTAATGGGTGACAAAAATGTTTTAATGCTTACAAATGTTGAATATTTTTCTGCACTCTCTCATCATTAAAATTGAAAATGGCTGGGAGAAAGCTCAGCAGTCTAAGTGCCTGCCTGGCAAGCACAAGCATCCAGGTTGGATTCCCGGTACCACATGCCATGCTGGTCCCAGAGTCCCTGGTACAACATGCCTGCCACCGATACAGGACATGATGGTGCATGCCTGTAATCACTGTGCTGGGGAGGCTGAGACAGGAGGATTACTTGGAGTCTCAGCCTCCCAATACTGTACCAAACAAATAAATAAAGTATTTTTTAAAATTTAAATTGTAAAACAAGAAACAATAGTAAAGTTAATAGAAAACAAGAGACGTTCCTGGAAAGAGCTTAAATTTTGAAAGGAATTATTAAATAGCTGTTCATATTCTAAGCCAAGGACAGTGCACTTTCTCATTACTGGTATATGATATGTTGTATTGTCTCCTCTGATTGCTCTCCCTTATTTATTTATTCATTTTTAACTTTGCATATATGTTTTATTTTTTTTTTCAGGACATAATTTTACCATTAAGGAAACTTTAAACTTTACAGCAGTTTGAGTTATTCAACTAAAGCAAGATAAAGATTTGCTTCAAGGATAATTTTCACAAACATCCATTATGAACTGCAATTCCAATTCTGTGCTGGCAAAAGTAATGTGGTAATTGTTGTTTCATTAATATAATAGCTAATTACTTATTGTGTGATTTCCCATAGGTCTCAAAATCTGTGTTTGATCGGATCCTAACTCCTACCTTATGGGATCAGAGCAGTTAATATTATTTTTTTGTAGCAAGGGAGCTGATGTTAAGATCTTCTATTTAAAACTTTCTCAAGCATTGCATTAATAATGAACTTATCCTTATTTGAAAAATAATTTATTTCATAATTTTGTAGCAATGCATGCTTTATGTAATAAATGCTATATTTTCATAGTTATCAATATTTATATCTTAAAATATTGAGAAACATCTGTATATGTATATAGACACTGTCATTTTACATATATATATTTCTATATCTAGTGTTACTTTTGTAAGACATTTTGTTCTCAGTTTAATGTATGTACTTTTTTCTCTTTTTTCACATTATTAACTTTATTGAAAATCAATAATGATTACATAGCAAATTAAAAATTGTACACAAACATTGAAGTGTGAAAGACATAAGATGCACACAGTGAATTTTAGATAAATCTTTCTTTCTTTCTTTTCCTTCTTTCTTTTCCTTCCTTCTTTCTTTCTTTTTCTTTCTTTCTTGCTTTTTTCTTTCCGTCTTTCCTTCTTTCTTTCTTTCTTTCTTTCTTTCTTTCTTTCTTTCTTTCTTTCTTTCTTTCTTCTCTCTCTCTCTCTCTCTCTCTCTCTCTCTCTCTCTTTCTTTCTTTCTTTCCTTCTTGCTTGCTTGCTTTGCTGTATTTTAGGAAAGGGTCTACAGGCTGTTCAGGGACTCACTACTGGATTAGACTCACAGTGATCCTCCTGTTTACAGCCTCCCAAGAGCTGGGATTACAGGTACGCGCCACCACGCCCACTCTCAATTGCTGACTCAGCACCACCCCGGGCCAGGACCAGCACATCAAGGGACGGAATGGATCCCGTGCCCCGGTGCCTGCTTGCAGGTACTTTAATCTGCAGAGCTATTTGGTTGGCCCTTTAGAAAAAAATATTTCTGAAATGAATACATGAGATTAATAATTGATTGCATGTTGTAAAAAATTATTTACAAATTTAAATGAATGGAACAATAAAAACTGTCTAAAGATGAAGAAGAAAGAATTTACAGGTTATATAATAGTTCTCTTTATGCCAAAATCAATAAACTTGCATTTATATAATTAGAATCCTCAAAGTAGACAGGGAAAGTCAAATATAAATAGTAGAAGATTTAAAATTGCTGAATTTAAGCCGGGCATTGTGGCGCATGTCTGTAATCCCAGCACTCGGCAGGCTGAGGCAGGAGGATTGTTGTGAGTTCAAGACCATCCTGAGCTACAAAGTGAGCTTAAGACCAGTCTGAACTGCATAGTGAGAGCCTGTCTCAAAAAAAGACAAAAAAAAAAAAAATAATAATAAAAATAAAAAATAAAAATAAATAAATAAATAAAATTGCTGAATTTAATTAAACTTATAACACCACATTTCCAAGAAAAATGAACCTTTTGCACAAGAAATATGAATAGAATCATACCAAGATACACAAATCTGAAATTGTCCATAACTAACTGCAAAGGAAAAAAATCATTAAAACATATACATAGAAAAAATATTAATGCATGATACATTACTTTCTGGCCTCTTAGTTGGATTCACAACTTAATTTTCATGATTGAATATTACTTTGAAATATTTAACTTTGAGTTAATGAATATTAATTAATTTTTTGAATATTGTTTAATTTTAATTTTTGTTTTATGATTATACTGATTCTTTGACTTACAATGTACTTATAAAACATAGGTGTTTTCTCCTAGTATTAGAAACTTTTAAGAGTATATTTTCAATTTCCATTGGCTTTACATTAGTTCTTCCTTGTCTTTTACAAACACACACACACACACACACGCATGCACACATATGAAAATATATGTATATAACCTGACATAAGATTGATATTGTCTTGTAGAGATCTTCAATAACCATTTAAATGGGTTCGTCTAATATTTTACATACTCTGGCATAACTACCATTTTGAAAGCTCTTTATTTTTTATCCAGACTATATACAGGTACACTTTTGCCTTCTGGATTAGGGTCTTTGCTGTTTTCTATATGTTACATCTAGAGGTATTAGAGCATTTGGACTTTTTACAATTGGGAAAATATTTTAGTTTTAGTTCTCAAAGATATGTTTGTTAAGTATAAAATTCAAGTTCAATGAGGACAGATCTTTTTTTTCTTCAGTCCTTTGAATAAATAAGTCTAATATGTTACCCACTTGCTCTTTTTTTGGAATATGCTATAAGATGCTATTTAATTTTATTCCTGTACAATGTATATACATTTTTAATTTTAAGAAATGAAAGATAATTAAAATGATTATATAAAATTTCAAAGCAAGATTGTAGGAGAGTAACAATGGTCAGTACGTTACATAATGTCTGGAAAGTAGTTACTCTCATTCCAACAAATAGGCATGAAAACTAATTAAACAATATAGGCATGTACCTTTTCTTTTAAAGAGTTGATAGCAATTAGTATAATTATATTACTGAATACTTATATTCATTAATTATAGTAATATATATTATATAAATTATTAATATTTATTATGTATTAGTAATATGCTAATATATATTATACATTAGTATAATTATATTAATGAAAAATATATATATATTCCCCCCTTTCTTCTTTTCTCCTTTTCCTCATCCCAGTTATCCTTTTCTTTGAGCATTTTTTTCAACTTTCACAATAGCTATTGGATATCTTGGGCCTTATTTTCACTTTCGACTTCTTTCACGAAGGGAACCATGCCATGTTTCCACATGCAAAGCTGGTATATTTCACTTACGGTTATGAAAGAGGAGAGATTAATTTTGGGTCATGCCTTTGAGAGGATTCCATCCATCCTCGACTTGGCGTTAAGCTATCTCCCAAAGTCTTGGGGAAAAGGACGGCCAGGAAAGCTGCTTCAGTCAGGACTCGAGGAAACAGACAGAAAAGTGGAGCGCAGGAGCCGGAATGTTTATTGTATTATTTAAATGTTTATTAAAAACAGAAGACCATTGCAAGCAGATCTCATTTCTGCATGGTTTGTTTTTATCTTCTGTCTACTTTGTGGAGATAGCAGCTTACAAAGAACACATCAGCTTACTGAGTCAAAGTGACTGCTAGTAATAGGGATTGTTCAGTCTTTGATTGAAACCCCCTACTGTAGGTGTCCCTTCCGTTCCCTCCCAATGTCGGAAAGAATGTTCAGTCTTCTGGGACACTTATGACCTTCCATTTTGGGCTTTGAAGAGCATCTAGTAGACGAGAACATTCCTGTCTATTTCACATGCAAACGTTTAAATTCCTATCAGAGAGTTCGACCTTCTCCATCTCTTCTTTATGGTTTCTCTGCTATGCTAGACAAAAATATCCATCCTAATCTCCTCACATTACACAAGAGTTTTGCACTAAATATGACAAACAAATGGCTACTAACCTTACAGATTTGCTTCTTTCAGATTTTGCATCAGGCACAGGAGGGATTCACTGCATTGTATTCTGCACTTTCATTTCTCAGTCTATCACACCCTATGTTCCATTTTAGGTTTCTAAGTATAATATTAATCAATCTTTAAAACATATATTTTCTGCCTTGCCTAGTGTCTTGTAGTACCAACACTGAGGCAGATGGATCATACTGAGTTTGTAGCTTTCCTGGCCAAGGCTGTTCTGAATTATGGAGTGAGACCTTACTTCAGAAAAAATTCTGTCTATGTCTATGTCTATGTCTATCTCTGCATCTCTATCTCTATGTCTCTGTCTCTCTGTATGTCTCTTTGTCCCTGTCTGTCTATCTATATCTATATCTATAGCATTTATATCTGTATCACCTATCTCATTTAGAAAGATAACCCCTTGAACTTTGAACATGTTGTATTTGCTTTTCTGTCTTACAACATACTAAGCAAATAATATACATTTATTAAATATGTTTTTTTTTATTTTTCTAGTCCATCTTTTAGTCAAGAAAGTCCATTTTTAAAGGTACATATTCACAGTGAGAATTACAGAACTTGAAGGAAAGAAAGTTTCTCTTGAGTCTCCCAATTTTAACTTTAGATCGATTGCATCATTATATGATGTAAATTCTTGTGATCATTAGTCCATGGGCCTTCTGTCATTTCTCTTCTATCTTTCTGTTATTTTTGCATGAAACACGCCACCCTTCCCTGTGGTAGAAACAAAATCAGTGCTTTTTTAGAAGCAGTGCATTCTAAAAAATGTTCGACATTGTCGAACATTGTCCTACTGGAAGCAAACGGCCACAGATTGCACAAACTCAGAGTACATAATGCACAGCCCAGAAGGTAGAACTCACACGTTTCTCTGCTCAGAGTGAACTAATTATTAACAAATCACTCAGAACATAATTGCTGACATAAGTTAGTGGTTGTCTCCTGTCCATAAAACTTTAGTTTAAATGTCAAATGCAGGCAGGACTCAGTCTATTTCTAGCATGAATGGGAGCTTACATTCTAGCTACTCCTCTGCACACTTTCAGGATTAGTTAGGTGGTCTAGGCCAGGCTGGGATCATGGGTCTGCTCAGAGTTGAAATATAAGAGATCTGCAATCGTGTTGTCTGTGGATATCCCTCTGCTCCATAGCATATGTGATCCAAAAAACTGGGTATTCAAAAAAAATCATACCTTAATTTTACCTTGCTAAAAAAGGAAAATAATCTTAATACACATAAAAATGAGGTATGCAACACAGGGCCATAAGAAGTTGAGCAGTAAATGGAAATGGTCAACAACTTCTTCAGCTAACTCACTATTGTTGTGGAATGCTGGACTGTGTTGGATTGTGTCGTCGAGTTCAGGCACCTAAATTGGTCGAATGACAATGGAGTGCCCATCTTTGACAGGTGTACTTGGGAAAGAACACATTGGCCACTGGATTTTCCTAGTTTTGGTGACCCAATGAGAAAATTCACCTGGGCTGCTTTTGAAGTGCTGGTGACCATGCATAAGTTAGGAAATGGTTTCAATGTGAGAGATTATTGAAGAACAGAGTAAGGTTAAAGACACTCTTGGTATCACTAGAGCATGAAAGAAATGTGTTCCTTTGCTCTGGCTTCTTGTATTATACAATTTTTTTTTTTTGTTTAAAGGTGTTCCACGCCCTCTTCATGCATATTATTATTCATCTCTGCTTTCCTTTTAATTTGGAATTGCACATCATCCCCCAGAAACTAAGGGGATGCATGAGATTTAGTGCATATAGATGAAGCCTTAAGCATATAATAATGAGGGTAGGCAAATCTGAGGTCACCCAGGGAAGTTAGACACATGTGCCACTTAATGGAAAGTCTCTACTTCTTTTTTTGTGGTTATTTCTACGTAGGATCTGTTTTCAATGACATCATCTCAGAGTCTAGCCCTATGTCTCATTTTCCTTTTACAAACAGTGCAGCTTATACTGATTCCATCATCCTGGATCATGTCCTAGCACTTAGGTCTGACTACCTTGCTATATACAGTTGGTAATGAGCAGATGTCCAAGCTATGCTCTGGAAAGAAAAAAAAATCAGTATTCAGATAGCACTAAAACCCACAAATTGAGCCACAGCACGGTAGGCTGTATCAATTTATTCCATTAGTTATTAATGAGCTCATGATTTATTCACATATTTGTCATTATATAAGTGGCTAATGATAGATGAGTTAGATCTGAAGAATGTTGAATAAAATTATTTAAAATACTGCTATATTTTCATGGTAAATACAAACCTCCCTAAGATAGCTAGGTACATTTTGTGTGTGTGTTGTGTGTGCACAGAAGTCAGTGTTTCTTATGTGGAATTGTTTCAGAAAACTATCTAGACAGTTCTTATTTCCTTTTTGTTTTATTTTTTTCTTTTTTTGGCAGACAGGGATTGAACTCAGACCCTTGCGCTCGCCAGGGAAGCACTTACTCCACTGAGCCATCTCCCCAGCCCCTTTATTTCTATTTTAGCAATGTATTATTCCTTAACACTGGAACAGCCAGGAAGATGGCTCAGTGGAATAAGCACTTCCCTGGCAAGTGTAAGGGCCTGAGTTCCATGCTCAGTTCCACAAAAAAAAAAAAAAAAAAAAAAAAAAAAAAAAAAAAAAAAAAAAAAAAAAAAAAAAAAAAAAAAAAAAAAAAAAAAAAAAAAAAAAAAAAAAAACCTGCAACAGATAAGCATTACGGTCATAAGTGTGTTGTCATGTAATTTATCCCAATGCAGAACAGAATAAAATCTACTCTGCTGGTGAAACACTTTCATTTGCCTACTTACTATCTCTTCCCACAAGCCACACCCAAAGGCTCCTGGAGCACATGGTCAGGCGTAGTCACAGCAACGACCCCACTTCTCAGTACCAAATTCTGTCTCAATTACTTTTCTCTCTTGCTGGCACAAAATCCCTGACACCCAAAATAAGGGGAGGAAAGGTTTATTGAGCTCGCAGGTAATGGAAGTTTCAGTCCATACTTGCCTGGCTTCAAGGCATGTAGCAGAGGGCGGCAGCTCACTGTGGTGCCAAATGGCCAAGAGCAGAAGGAGCTGCAGTGGCTGTGGCAGCCGCAAACCTCTCTCCCTTCCTTGGACGGTATGCCGATTACCCAACCCCGCGCAAGTGGAGTCTCACATCTCGAATCCCAGGCTTGGATCATGAAGTAATCACAAACTCTAGAGACTGCACATAACAGCATAGGACTTTGGAGACGGAGATAAGTTGACTCAAACCATGACAGCTGTCATTATGGCAATGCAAATAGAACAAGTTTGAGAACAAGTAGCAACTTGAGTCTGTACAGCGACAATACGAATAATAACATGCAATAGAAAAGAAGCTAAAACTTGATGTTTTTCAAGTAAAAAATGCTATTGAATATTATTACATCAATCTGATAAAATCTGAACATGCAATAAATGAATATATATATAGTGATGCCTTATTCAATATAAATGCAGATTGAAGTTATATACATGCAGTTGTTAAGCAACTATAAAAGTGTATATTATTTTAGTTCTCCAACTTTACATTTAAGTAAATCGAGTCATGAATAGCTCACTTTTTATATTAATCCACAAGATGTCAGAATCATTGTTTTACCAGCAGTGTCCATGCCTGCCCCACACATAACAAGGGAAACAGTTACTAATGACTGGAAATAGCAAAGCTATTTCCTTCCGTTTTGATATTCATTTTTATAACACATTGTTTTACTTTCACTTGATAACAGTGTATGAGTATGGTAGGAGGAAAAGAAAAACGAGTATGTGATATTTAAAAATCCATGTATTTATCTGAGGAATACCCGATTGGACTATTTCCATCAAACTCTTCTGCATAGTACTTCTTGACAAGATACAAGCAGGAAATAATGTAATACAGTACTGAATGTAAACATCTAATTAATAAGAATAAGACTTTATTTGCAGACAATATATTATATATTGTACTTTATGGAAGGCAAAAAGCAATTGACACAAGCAGTGTGGTTACAAATACCAAATATAGTTTCTGGATATATCAGGACATTACACAGAAAATAAACACTTATGCCCCTACAGTTTTTTATTTTTATTGACAATAGTATATTAAACACTGTTCTCCTATATTTTTTACTGTGTATACATAAAGCTTAATGACAATAGTATATTAACACTGGACAATTTTTTAAGTCTTTATATATCTTTCTATTTCTTAATTATTGATCAAGCTATATAAATTTGTGTCATCATCTTCTCACTTAAAGGCAGAAATATAAGGTGCTGTATAAGGAGATTTATGTTCTTATTGGTTCTTATTGATAAGCAACCTGAGACAGTACAATACCTGTTTGATCACTACCTACAATCGGTGTGTAAGTGAATATAGTAATCAGGAAAGGTTTTTAATTTAATGTCATTCACAGAATACTCTAGATACTCCCAGATAAAGTAAAAACTGAACTTTCAATAATATCTTGAGGGGCTGGGGAGATGGCTCAGTAGAATATGCACTTCCCTGGCAAGTTTAGGGGCCTGAGTTCAATTCCCAGTTCCACAAAAAAAAAAAAAAAAAAAAATTAGAGACATTTTTAATAAATAAATAAATAAATTCAAATCCATCTTATCTTTCTATAATTTTTAAAGAATACAATCTTATTTTTAATAAAAGCTTTTACGAGGAAAAAAATGATAATATCTTGAAATAATTTTTATGTCAGGGTGAAAATAGCCTTCTAGCCACAGTTTTCTATTCTTCAGCTTCATTGGTATTAAATGAAGAAAATCATCCCTATAGAAATTATTAAAATAAGTGAAAATTTTATGTTAGGCTGTTTTTTTACATATCGATCTTTACATGATTGGACTCATTAAGATGAATATAATTTATTATACAAATTATATATTTTATCTTTGTTGTAAAAAATATTTTCATATTTTAGTGAATGTAGATATTTTCTTGATATGTCATAGCTCCAAAAAATATTACCTTTTGAATACATTTTTTTGTCTTTCTCGTGACAATATTACATACATCTCAATATTGCATTTTTAATTTTAAAACATCCTATAAAGTACACAGAATGTTAAAAGTTAAGACACTTCCTAAAAATCATGATACACATTGCTATATATATGACTAATTATATTAGTGATAATCATAGAGTAATGATATATAACTATGAAAACATTATATTGCAGACAAATATATTATTCATACATGAGCTAAGAGTTCCCTCTTGGCAAAGATATTTCCAACATACACTGTAAGTACTGACAATATTGTATGAAGAGTAATATTATATAAACAATTCAATACTCCTGCACAGTAATTTCACTTAATGTACAACTGTAATACTATCTACTTTTTGAGGTTTTGAAAAGGTTATTAAACGTGGGTTTATTTTCTATATCTGTTTATTTCTATGTGTTGCTGATGGTACCTATATTAAATGAACTTTGTATAGAGCTATCAGCATATAATTGACAAAATTAGAATATAACGTGTCAGAGTAAGTATTGATTAATGGAAAACATTTTCTGTTCATTGAAATACATTTAGTTTTGCAGGTGTGGTGAAAGCCACTGAGCAAAATTTGGTATTGTACTGTTTCGCTGTACACCTAGTAATCTTTTTGCTTGGCTCTGTAATTTCTGTTAAAATCTATCATTTTTACTGATTTTAATTATTGCATTTTTAAATTTGAGAATTGTTTCAATTCTTGCTTAGAGATTCCACAGAAATTCTGCTTGTTGTAATCTATAATTTTTGACATAATAACAATAATTATTTTTGAATCTGGCTAACAACCTTGATAGTGAATCATCTGTGAGCCTATTTCTATAGGCTGTTGTTCTTATATTTCTTTGAAAAAGTGAAGCAGTAAGATGTATTTGAAATATATTATTTTTCCTTGTTACATATTTTACCTTTCAGATTTACTTTTCTTGATTTTTTTCCTAGTCATCTTGTAGATCACAAAACTTTGATAATTTTTTTATTCTTCAAAGACAGAAGAGAAATTTATATATGTATTCCTCTGTCGAAGATTATCAAAGACCCCTTATCTGATTTCAAAAATAATTGCTTTCCACTTATTATTTTATGGTATCCTGGCCATTGCTTTATTAAATGTGTCCTAACTCTAAATTATTTCACTGTGTGTGTATATATGAGCAGCAGACATAAATTATATTAATTAACTAATGAACTTGCATACAGAATTATTTTATTTTATGAAAAAATCTTCACTAAGAAAATTATGCACCATCCAATTTTATGTCTTTATTTCAATATGGTTTTTGCTGTAAATATGTAAATAATACAAATATTCTCTTAATTTATAGCATGCTCAAATTAAAAGTTTTGGCGCCAGCAAGATAATTTAACAGACTAAGCACTTGCTTAGGCACACACGGGGACCTGGGTTCAATCCCCGGCCCTACATGCCATGCCCAGCCGACCCTCCAGTCCCTGAGCAGGCCAGTGAGACTGGCTGTGCTGGCACGTGCCTGAAATTCCAGCGCTGGGGTGACTGAAACAAGAGGATCACTACAAGTTCAAGCTGCATAGTGAAACATTGTAACACATACATTAAGAAAAAAACAAAAGCAAACAGTTAATTAAAATTTTTCAATGGATAATATGAAGATTCTAAACACATAGAATACATAATAAAATATAATGTTCCTTTAAATATTTAGAGTCCTAAGTACCTACTTATCATGACTATTAGAATTGAAATGTGGATGAACTGTAATGAGTAAATATAAAAATGAGAGAAGGGTACAAGTTTGGAAAAGATTTAAGATTGCTCTTCAATTTTAAACTGAATTATGTAAATAATTAAAACATGACTTGATAAGCCAATAATTTTTGAGTATATGCATATATGGTGTTGGCTGTAGAGTGTGTGTGTGTGTGTGTGTGTGTGTGTGTGTGTGTTTGTATGTGAGAAGGAGAAGCCACAGTTTATTAAAATTATGGGTTTTTTCCCATGTAAAGAGTATAGTTTAGGAGGTTTATGAAAATCCAGTAAAAGCTGGGCGTGGTGGCGCATGCCTATAATCCCAGCACTCGGAAGGCTGAGACAGAAGGATTGTTGTGAGTTCGAGACCAGCCTGAGCTACAAAGTGAGTTTAGGCCAGCCTGAACTGCATAGTGAGACCCTGTCTCAAGAAAAAAAAAAAAAAATCCAGTAAAGCAATATAGAGATTTTTAAATGCTGAATGGCATGATAGTAGTGGTAACTTTAAACCCAGTTCCATGGTCAAGCAAATGCAAAAGACGAGTAGTAGGAAGTTGCTGTTTTGTGTTTGTTTTATTTGTTTCAACTCTTTATTTTTATTTCCATGCTTGAACATATATATATATATATATATATATATATATATA